>BQNB010003148.1:9881-76154 GCA_026074375.1 Tanacetum coccineum | reverse complement strand
CTTGACTCGTTTTTGGGTCAAACGGCCTCCGTTTTCAGTCTAGTCTTTTTCATTCTTCATTATTAGTTCCCTAGAGTAGTTTAGAAGTCAAAATTTCTTTATAGGGTTAATTTTGAAGATTTTAGGTTTTTGACCCTTTGTTCGGGATTCGTGCTCTCGTTTTTCAGCTTAATTTCATAATTTTTAGGTTTTTCTTAATCGTTTTTGTTTGTTATTGTTTAACTTAGCTTTCCACACTCTCAAATCATTTCTCTCATTCAAACTCCAATCTTCCGACTGTATCGATTCTCCAGTCCAGCCTCGTTGGGGATAAACGACCCGGGAACATTCTATACTACTTCCCGGTTTTTGATTGTGTTTTTAGACTATACTTACTATATATTTTCTATTTTATTATATATTATATATAAGAGGTGTAGTTTAGCATAAATCAGAGTCAAACACTTAAAGCGAGGTTAAATCTCTCAATTTATTTATATTTTGGTTATCTAATCTATGTTAATTATAATCTAAGTCAAACCTATGCTAATCCTATGTTAGTTCTAATCCTAATTCTAACAGGTAAAAGGGGGGTTTTTAGCCTGAGAGACTGGCACGGATTTGGTTGGTGACTACAATCAATACAAGACACCTTAACCCACGTAAGCAAATTAATAGAAGATAAAAGAGCAATCGAGCCTTATGATAGAAAACTGTATTAGCCATCATTAATCCAATTAAAACGTTGGTTTGTTTATTCAGTGCAATGATTACTTATCTCGAAGCGGCATATCAATCTTAGACTTAGGCAGGACTTCATCCTAAGATCTAGACACATTAATTTTATCACAATTAAGGCATCCACATAAAGCATCCTTATTTGCTGATTATAATCTATTTTAGGGACTAAAGCAATGGTGATCTTGTTAAACCCTAGCTCATAGAGACTTTATCCACTTACTGCTTAATGGCAATTTATACTCTAGTAGTCCACTTGTCCAACTATCCAATGGAATCAGAACATTACCCCTAGAGTCAAGAGACATTATTCCTATTAATTTCTCTTAAGGCTTCAGGGTTGGCTCAAATTTCACGTGTTTGAACTTGATATTCTAAGATCATCAATTTCTTTCCTTATGATGAATGCGAAAGACGGACCATATCGATTATTTGAATAGACGAATAATGTCCTCATTGGGAAGGACGGTTGGTTTGATATGGACCCGTCCGAAGGGATACCAATATGCCCTAATCATTCATGTCTCTTATCTAAGCGGTAAAGACACACCTAGAAAGCACCATTCACAAGGGATATCAAGGAATTTGAGCAATTCTTTAAGAGAGTAAAGGAAGATTTGATTTGAATAACACAATTCGACAACACATCTGACCTTCGTCGGAATAACATGACTCTTATTGACTTAAAACTACTCAGAATGAAGCGAGGACAAATTTGTTCATTTATTTCCAGGAGACACTCGAACTTGACAAAATGGAACAAAGACCGAACATAGTTTTGATCCGCAAAGTTATCAAAAACCACCCGACCCTCATGAATGTAACAGCTTTCAAGGTCTCTTAAATTTTCTTTTATAGGAGTACGGTATTCATGTGATATCAATGGTATGTATTCTCTTGTATTTTAGGATCTTCGGTGAACTTACGAGGCATGATTTCCTAAAGCAAAAGTGAAATCACATTTTATTACCGTTTCACTTGTACACTGGTACAAAAACTGGTATTGGTCACTCAAAAAATGTGTGACGATATACATATGGTCACATCATGGGTTTTTGTGGGTGTTTATTCACTAAAGAGGAGACATGTAGGTTTACATTCAGTGACGTTAAGGTAGTTTCGTTGGCTATTTCATGAAAAAAGAGTGACCAAACCTCGATTTGTGTGGACAAATTTAGGCACAAGTTTTTGTTGGATTAATCAAATATTAGTGACCGTTAAACAACTTTATAGTCACAACGAATGGTTTTTGAGGTAAATTATTGTTTGTCCTTTGGCCAATAAATATATAATATATGGACATTTGAGATGATTTTATTAAAGTAAATGTGTGATTTTGTGTGGACCTATTTCCCGTCTGCTGGCCACATGAATTATATATATGTGAGTTTGTGATGATTTAGTCACAAATGGGTATGTTTTTTTTAAGCGAGTCATATAATAATTTAAAAAAAAGTGGCCAAAAATGTTAATAAGTGTGACATGATGCTTTTTTTTAAATCAAAGTAATGTGTATTTTATGTGGACTAGTGTTCATCGATGATCACATGAATTTTATGGTTTGTGTGGCTTTTGTAATAATTAGTCACACAAAGCACCTGGTTTTTTTGGGAATTTAGTCATATACAACGTTAACCAAAAAAAGTGGACCAAAGTGATATAAGTGTGATCATATGTTGATTAAAGTCAATGTGAATGTGTATTTTGTATGTGACGATTTGTTCATCCATTTGATACTATGCTTTTTAGTTTTGTGTGGCGTTTTGTAATATTTGTCACACAAGCATGTTTTTTTTTAATTTAGTACATATAAGGATAACTCAAAAAATGCTTAATAAGTGTGAACATATAGTTTTTAAAGTCAAGTAAATATGTATTTTTATGTGACAATTGTTCATCCAATGGCTCATGATTTTTATGTTTGTGTGGCGTTTTGTAATATTTAGTAACACCTAATAGGAAAAATTATGGGAAGTTCGGGAATCGAAATCCAAGTGCTTCTTCGCTATGCAATGCGTGCCAAAGCACTCTACCATATGAGCAAACTCCATGTGGCACATTGCAAGGTCAAGGTGAAATGCAACAAGGACTAAACCAATGTGCAAACAACATGCATTTTGATGAACGCACTTAGACTTTCATCTAGTGATTCTCTGTTTTATCGAGTGAAAATTGGACCGACAACAAAGTTTTTGTACGAAGAAAAAAGAATGTACCTTTAAGCTGTTTTATATATGTACCAAATGACAGACATCACATAAAACCTTGGGACTTGAACTGTGTTGAGACAAATTTGGACCTGAACTAATTTCATTGGAGATTTAATTTTATTGTCCCATGGATGATTGCAGTTGTAGTATTAGATACAATATGAATTATGAATTCGTACATTCTACAACAACTCGATAATAATTCATTGCTACTAAGATCTGTTGTGCAAATCCATATGGTAAAGTTATGAATATTGATACTGATATAATACGATTAATCTTTTAGCATATAATTACTAATAATCACTCTTAAGTTTAAAATAAAATTGAGTAGAACATTCAAACCCATAGCTGATACAATAGGAGCTCACCAATTATTGATCAGGACTTGTAGGTTATATCCTTGCTGAAACGTTTTTTAAAAACATTGCTTTGTATCCTCTGAAAAAAATTGTTGGACACCAGCAAAGCAAAGCAAGACTTTGTTGTGGGCAATATACAGGCGGGACAAATTATTGGTTGGCTGATAGATTGAAGGATATGAACAAGTATATTTTGTTAAGGTAAATTAAACGAACAAATAATCATTCAAGGCTGCATTATCAAAAGGAATATTTAGAAATATCAGAGGATATATTGTGGATGGAAAAGGATAGTTGATGAGGTCACAGCTAAGGCTTCATTAGAGATGAACCTCCATAGCTAGTATCTCAGTTTTCTTATATTGAAAGAATTAGCGATGCATAAACGATTGTTAATTGCAAGACATCTCCAAAATTTTGCTTAATTTAATGTATCAAATACCTGTCCATGATGATCATAACAGAAGTTATGTTACAAAAGCAAAGTGTATATCATATAACATTTAATTCTAGACTTGATAAAAGAATCTATCTATACATGTAATAAAAAGTAAGCTACAACGTCACATGATTGTCCTTGGCCCAACTGTAGCAATAAAGCCCAAAAAGCAGTAGTAATATACACGAACTTGAAGCATTAATTTAACAACATGCAATACCATTCTTTGTGCCAAACAGTTTTTAAATTTATACTGTTTAATATATATAAACAGTACTAATATATCAGCAGTATTAACATCCTATTCTGCTAAAACATATTAACGTAGCTTGGCGTAGCACTAACCTTTATTGCGCGAACAGTAGTAATATATCCAAGCAGTTTTAATGTTTCATTAGCAGCATAAATATTACATGGCATCATTTTTTTAATCTCACAAGGGCTTAATTATCAAAGAATTAAGCCTTGGGGAGTAAACATGTGTACAAGTAACAAAAGATGATAAACACTTAAGATATTTAAAGAATTATACTTGTTATTTGAAATACAATTGATATGTGTTAGTATGTGCATGAGGCATTTCCTTTTCTACATCTATGCAACAAGGTTGGTCTCATTGCTAGTATGCCATATGTTACCTCTTAGTGTTGTACCCATACTTGAGAAAAATATAAAACCAAGCAAATAACATGCGATAAAATTTTGATCACATGCTAACCAACATTGGTGCATCTAGGCGCAACCAAACGGGTTGTTTTTAGAATCGTCTGAAAACTGGTCAGTTGCTCACCTTTGCTGTGTTAAAATATCGTTTACAAAATAAACTAGTTGCAAACTTACAATCACAACAATTTTTAAGTTATATTGTATATAAATATTACATATTTGACAGCTTGATACTTTTTGACCCATTCCTTTTTGTTCTATATCTTTTGCCTAAGCCATTTGATTTGGATATACTGCATAAATCATATTGACCTAATTGTACAGTAAATCACAACATATAAGGCATAAGTACATACTACCAAAGGTAATCGAAGTGATTGGATTGCCCCCTTGAGGAATAATAAGTCATTGCTCAAACTAGTGTTATCCCTATTTGTAAGATGGGTTCTGGTGTGGAAGTAACATGTTGGAATAGAGACAATTTCCAGTTTCTTGCAGCTTTAGAAGGTTCCTTGCTCACAGTTTGCGATTTTTTTGATATTCTTTCTTGGCTGTGTAAGTATAAATAAGTTTAGAATTCAACAAGAAAAACAAAGCGGAGTCAACTTAAAATTTTTGATTGCTGGAAATAAAGTGAATTGACAAGAAAAGACTGAGAAAACAGAACAAAAATCAGGCATGTCCAGAGAGAGTAATCAGATTGCATTTAGTACATGAACAGTGTGCCGTTTGTGTATATAACTTAAAGAATAATATGACTTTAGCTTAGGTTTCAACTACTGTTAGTCGTCATTCAATCCTCACGCTATGTTGTTAAGTACCCACATGAAACAGTTTTATAGCTGCAAAAACTTAAAATCAACGCCATTAAAATAGATACCTTGCTCTCATAACATCATATATACAGTTGGATCAAGCGGGGAAGGGGAATCTAAACAGAAATGTGAAAACAAGGAAAAAACTATAATTATTTAAAAGCACTACATTGGTTACCAACTTATAGGAATAGTTACTATTGACACAATAAATATTGGGTTACTGTATAAGTTGCAGAGCAGATTTTATGATTTATGCAAATCTATTTATAAATAATGCGAGTAAACGAGAGTTGTTGATGCTACCCTTACCAATAACTGAATGGTTTTATTCATTTTGTTGACAGAAGAAAGTGGGCGCCACGCCATCTAGTGTTTGGCACATCTAATTTTGTTGATTTTCTACACGAATCTTACCTAACTCTTTAAATAATCAAACTAAAACCAAAAATCGAAAACGAATAACTGAAACCATCGAAGATAAATAATTATGATGAAAGGAACAACCAATCAAGTCAAAGAAGAAAGGTTAAAAAAACATCAGGTTATGACTCTTGAATACTGGTTTTGTAAGCGGCAATTCTAGTTCCCTAGTTATGAGTAATCAGTCTTTCTTAACTCTTCTATTCCCACCATACTTCAAAGACAAACATTGTATTGTAAGTAACGAGATAAACTAAGATGGCGAAACAATAACAAATATCCAAACACCAAAAGAATAAATCTACCTCATTATATACAATGAGATCGTGCACATATAGATACTCATATTTGCAAGTAACTTAACGGAATCTATATAACCTCGAGATTGCTAAGAACCGACTGGTTGTGAGGTTTAACATATGGAGTAGCCCAATATTTCGACACTTGATGATAAAACTAATGTTGGATGATGTTTTACATACCTAATTAATGCTCAGATTTATAATTTTCCATGAAGAAGATGGTAGGGCAACAATACACGCAGATCCTTTTTAGAGGAATAGTATTTAGGTGGCTGCAAGTGAGAATGTCAGGATGAAAGCGACTAAGGGTGAGGATGTGAGCTATGAGGTTAACAACTATGTTTTAATATTTTAGAACGAAATCATAAGGGGGGTCAATTTATGATTTTGGGAAAAAAAAGGGAGGCGGGTTAACTAAAAATAGGGAGGGAAAGTGAAATTTTAATTTGTGATTTTACTACTTGATTTTTTTACTATTAAGTTAGTGACCCATATGTATCGAATTTTGGTTTACACTTAATATGTATGTTTATGGTTTTAGTGTGATCATATATGACATTTGAATCACACTATTCAAGTGTGTGTCATATTTTTGTCACTTTTTAATATGTATATCGTGAATATTGCTTCAAACATACTTTTTAGTTTGCTTCACACATTTCAAATTCATATGTGGGCTAAATAGTCAGCAAAAAATTAGCAGTCACTTTTAAATAATTCGTGTCAAATTGACTATATGATTTTGCCTCATTTCACAAATTACTTCATGTGACATATATGGATTTAGGTCACATGTTCAAACATGTGTGACATATATTTGTCTCCATATGTATTTATATGGTGTAGATCTAATGTTTCAAACTTATTTGTATTCTGTCACATGTCTCAAATTATAAAGTGATAAATAATCAACAAAAATAATACAAGTTACCCCTAAGTCTCATTAAATATTTCAAATGCGTGACAATGAAATTTTGATATGTCAATAAAATGAGTTCAAGAGTTGGCTGTTTAATTTTTTTTGGTAAGTTTAGCACATAAATATCTAACTGTGTGGCCGTTCAAAAAAATAGAAATGTGTGTCCATAAATCAGATTTTTATAGTGGTTGTTGGTTTGCACATTGCTTCCGTGTGTGTCTAGATGTAACAAAATTTAGAGTTACGATTAACTCAACTAAATATAATAATCCATAAGGAGTTATCCAACACACTCAATTTATTTTGATCATCCTCAAAACAAGTCATAAAAATACATATGAATTATGTATCTTGAAATCTGTTCATGCAGATCATTATGAATGTGTTTTTGAATAACATTTTTTGTATTGGATTTACGTTGCACAACAACCATATTATTATGTCATAACGTCAAGTGATTTGAAAATAAATTTGGTGGTTTTGGCGAAATCAAATTTTTCAACAATTCACCTAAGGTATGCTAATCATTATATCTTAAGGGAAGCATATTAGTTTTAAATTGGTATCCTGTTGTCTTAATTGTAAAAATTAAAGTAAAACAACTAAAAATACCAATTTTAAATTTTTGGTTGTTCATCATGAACCCTTGGATCAAATTGAAAAAAAAATAAGATAAAATGGAACTTATTATTAATGATCTTTGTGATATTATGATTGATTATTAGTGTTTGATTTGATCTTTAATTGTGTGTGTTTTAATGGTTGAATTTGAGTTGTGGTGGGGTTTTAGGTCAGTGTTCAGTCAAATGAAAGCAGATAATGGAGTGTTGGTTTTTGTGTTTTGAAACTTTTTTTGTATAAGTGTTCCATATTATGCGTCATGCTAATGGCGCTCCTTAATTTCTCCTGCGGTTTTCCTCCTAATATAATTGGCGGGGCGACTATATGGGGGACGCCTCAGTAAAGGAGTATTCGGACTGGAGTTTTTGACGAAAATTTAACAAAGAAGGGTGCATTTTAATTTGCATTTTCACGAATTAAAAATGCTTTAAGTATTTCGGTTGAAGGGTATTCCAAGTTGTCACACACGGAGGGACACGGACAGAATCGAAACTAGACAGAAGAGTGCGGGACAAATAAAGGTTTATGTAATGTGTTCCATCATTCCTAAACCAAGACGTAGATAGTTAAACAATTCACCGTTAAGGGGCTTAGTAAGTATGTCGGCGATGTTTGTAGTCAAGCCACGACACTTTTTCGATGAGTATTTCATTTCTGGACATTTTCAACGAAGAAAGTTTGGTTGAGTATTTCGATTGTGTTTGGTTCGAGAATGTTGCCACCAGGTTTTCTGCTCAAGTCAATCGCTCCTTTCTTGTCGCACATGATAGGGAAACGTCGTCGAGTCTTACTTCCGGAGTCAATAAGAGTTGTTTCCACCATTAGTTCTTGTTGACATGCCTTTTCGACGCTTATGTATTCGACTTTAGTAGTGGATATAGCAAGAGCGGTTTGTTTATTCGAGAACCAAGATGTTAAACAACATCCCACGAATGTACAAATACCGCTAGTGCTCTTTCGGTCCCACCATAACTCACCTCATTGATCAGAGTCGGCATATATACGCGGTTCTATTGCCAGTCCCCTTAGGTTACCATGATCCTAAGTGGTTAGTACCTGTAAATGTATCGGTAAGATATGCTTAATCGCTTCAAGGTGAGAGCGTTTTTTATGCCCTCTGGAAAGCGGGCAAAAAGGCAGACACTAAAATGATTATCGGGCCTACTTGCCGTTAGGTATAAATAAACTACCTATCATGCCTTCGATACTTAGGTTACTATCTTCTTACAGGACACATACTCTTATCTTTTGTGAGTTTAGTACCAGAGGACATGGGGGTTTTCATTGGTTTAGAATCCCATCTGCCAAATTTTTAAGCATTTATGTAATTATATTAGATTGATTAAAGAAGATACATCTTCATTTGTTTTATTTGTCAAATCCAAGGAAGAAGTTAGTTATCCCATCATGCTCATCTTCCAACGCGTCACTGGTATTTTGCAAATTCATCACACATGTCTGACAAGTCAAACACAAATATAATGTCATCGACGTATATTTAAACAATGATGAGATTTGAACTTTTCTTCTTAGTAAAAAGAGTGTTATCTACCATTCCTATTTTATATTCATGTTTAATAAGGAAAGCTTTTAATCTATCACACCAAGCTTCGGGTGCTTGTTTAAGACCATATAAAGCTTTCTTTAATTTATAAACATGATAACGGTTTTTTGAAATTAATGATCCGGAGGTTGTAGCACGTCTACCTCCTCATTGTAAAACCATTCAGGAATGCACTTTTTACATCCATTTGGAATAGTTTAAAGTCTAAGGCACAAGCATAAGGTAATAATTTTTAATGGACTCAAGTCTAGCAACCGGGGCATATAAGTTTTTATATAATCGTGCTTCTTATTGGTTGTTGACTTGAGCAACATAAACTAGCCATTTTTTGGAAATAATACCGTTCTGTCTAAACTTATTTCTAATATTCCCATGAGTTCCTATTGATTGTCATATTCACTTAGGTTCTGAGGAACAACTCCCAAACGTCCATTAGCAATGAATTGATTTAATTCTTCTTGCATGGCGACTATCCAACTTTCATCTCCTAAGCTTATTCATGCGAAGTCTTAGTTCTATAGTTGATATAAAACAAATAGAAAGGTTTACTTGGTTTTGGGCTTCGTGACCTAAGTTTCTTTGGTTAAGGTTTCCTATGACATTTTCTAATGGATGGTTCCTAAATTCCTTAATGTTGATATTTCTTCAGATCTCTAAGATTCATACACAATGTGTTTTCTTAGGTTTTTCTTTTTGGTGCTTAATTGCTTTTCTTATCTAAGTCATCAATCCAAACCATGGGTGATGCTTCTTAGAGGGTAGAGGGTTTCATAAAATGTCACGTTAAGTGATTCTTTGACTATTCTTGTGTGTTTGTATGGATGATGTATGCTTTACTTGTTTATGAATAACCTAACAAGACACCTTCGTATGGACTTTGGGTCTAACTGGAAGGTAGTATTTTGTGTTCAAATGAAGCACTTGCTTCCAAATACTCTTAAATATCTATCGTAGGTTTGATACCTCTTAAGTGTTCATAGTGTGTTTTCCTAGAATGGCTCTAATGAGGAATTCGGTTGAGAATGTATGTTGAAGTGTCTACAGCGTTACACCAAAACTTTTGTGGGTAACGAATGATCTTTTCAACATTAGTCCTATCTCATTCTTGAAGTGTCTTATTTTTCATTCTCGACCTCGCCCATTTGATTTGAGGAAGTGCGTGGGAGCTAGAAGTTTTGTCGTATATTACTGTTGGCATTACAAAATTCTTCAAATTGTACATCATTATCATATTCTACCTAACCGTGGTCGGTTTTATGGACACTATTGAACAACTAATTAGTTTTGGATTTTTCCTACAAAAATATTTCAAATTGATCGAAAGCTTCTGTTTTATCTTAAGAAATTAGTCCAAGTATACTAAGGTAGTCATCTACTATGATTGAGGGGTGTACTCGGTTTCCTCGTAAATCAATACGACGGATGATCCCGAAGACTGATCCATTATGGAGAAGGTTCTTAATCTTGTCGTTGAGACTAAATTCTTAGCTTTTAGTGACTAGCGTGAGATTGTTTTCTTATTTTAACAAGCATCACAAAAATGTTGATCAACTTAAGCTTAGTTGATTTCTACTAATTCTTATAGAGGCCAACGAGTGAATGAGGAACTTATTTGTGTGTCATATGCCTATGCCAAAAGGTTGGAATTTTAATCAATCATTGTTAGAAAATTTTTAATCCTTTGGCTTATTTTCTAATTTCATCACATATAAGCCTTTCTTCCTAATACATTCTACTATGACTTTATGTCCTTTCTGTGATTCTCACTAATCTGGTTCAGAGAAAGTTACTATACACTTATTGTCACATATTTGGCTATACTTTGCAATTAACTCCTAAAGTTATAACATGTTCTACATTATCTATTTTGAGTGAGTCATTAGAAATCGCTACCTTTCCAATGCATGTTTCCACGTAGATACTACCAAAAAATTACGTTACATCTATTGTAAGCCTTGTAAGTGGAGAAGAGCTTTGGTTTCCGTTAAATGTTTTAGAGGAATCCGCTATCCTTGATCCCATTCATCGGGCTTCATGTCGACTCCAAGGATATTAATTATATAAGACAATAACTCAAAATTTAGGTTCCAATATCTCATGGGTCCAATGTTGTTAGTGCCAAACATCCATGGCATTTGATGCAAATTGGTTGGGATGTAGAATGGAAGACACATTTCCCATTGGCATTGTAATTTGTGAGATGATAGTTGTTTCAAGGTAGGGGGGAAAGCAAAGAGGTTTGGTTTTGTCGACCAACATGTCTTCTTGGTTGCGGTGTTTTAGAACGAGGATAATTATTATTAACTTTTCTAGGAGGTGGAGTTTTTGACCTAAAGTTTGGTTTCGAAAATCCAACTCCGGGTTTTGACAATGGCTTATAGAATTGTTTAACTTCATTGTCACTAGCAACGGGAACTTTGGCTTTGTTTACAATTATGTGTTTTGTCTAAGGATCCAAATGAATTTTTGAAAAGACACTGTTTTATCAAAATCCAGGCGTTAGCTGTTGGCGGTACCTAATTTATTTTAAGGGACGCCCATATTTATAGGACCTCCATCCGAATAGCCTTTTCTGAGCTTTCACAAAATTTTATTTCCTTAGTTTTACTACATATGCTTCAACTGAATTAAACCCATAAACCTAATTTATCACCGGAGGTTTTTTGATTAGTTAAACATTTACATTTAAAAGTCAATGTGTAATCTTTTCAAAATTTTTTAATCTAGTGGATTCTTCTTTGAGCTTTTCATTCTCAATTTATAGTGCATGAACTTTGCACTAATCGGAGATCACTTCCCTTGTTTTTCTAAAGTATGGGACAATTTATATGTTTTTTTTAAAAAATTTTTTTTTTTTTTTTAGCTTTTTTTCTAGACTATTTCTAGTTTGAACTTTTAACCTGTTGTTCTTGTGTTTTCTTAGGGACTCATTTTGCATTAATTTTATTCATATTCTATTGTCTAAAGCTAAAACATCAATTGATGAATTTTTCATCACTTAAAAGTAGGAGGATTCTGAACATACCTACTTGAGGCATGAGCTATACGATCGTTTCATCTTTGACCTTCTCATCATCTTCTTCACCGCTATCGCTCCAAGAGCCTCCGACAAAAGCTCTTTGGTTCTTATCTTTTAGTGGTTTTAGACATTCTCCAATAAGATGATTCAGATCACCGCATCATAATGCTTTTTCTATTACTTTTACGTTCTTGTCAATCCGGCTTTCTTTGAACGTCTTTTTTGTCGTTCCGAGGTTTGCTCAGAATACTACCTCTTCTTTTTAAAAGAACTTCTTGAAGTCTCTTACCGCCATGGCCGTATTCTTCGTCTTCACTACCGGAAGTCGAAACACTCTTCATCACTAGATTATTTCTTAGCCTTTAAAGCAATAGACTTTCCTCTTCTACTTTTAGCTTGGGACTATTTCGGATATTTTTTGATGATCTCATTTCGTGACTTTGAGGTTCCAATTAGTTTTTATCAAGAGATAGTGACGTTAAGTCTTTCGATTTTCATCGCATGACCTTTGCTCTCCATTAGGATGTAGAGGCCCTTAGAATCTTCCTTACTTAGTTACTATAGAATAAAACCTTCATCAAGAGCTTTAAGACTAGTACATAATAGTATTAAATCTTGCATAAGCATATCTATAGATTTCGTCTGCGGAAATGACAAATTGTTCTTTTGTTGAACCAAAAGGTGATCTTCTTATCTTTGACTTGGATATTTCCTTGTATGAGGTGTTAACAAAGTTTTCAAATTTCATTTGCCCTGTTACATCATGAAGATTCTTTCTTATTCTTTTCTTGGCAAGCATTGTAAATAAACATTTTGGCTTCATTTTATTTTGCGAAAGTCTCTTTTTGAGTATCAATTTGTTTTTTCAAAAGGGATAACCTCATCTAATTTTGGTTTCCGGATGATTTTAGTACAATAGGTTGAAAATCCCATTGTTATAACTTGCCAAAGATCTAGATCTTTTGATTTAACATATGTCTCGAATAATTTTTCTATAAATAAAACTGTCGCTTTTCAATGAGTGGTGTCTTTGCATAGATGCCTTCATAGATATTTGTCGGCATCCATAAATTGATCCAAACTTTAAGAATTACATTCATTTTAAAAATATTGAGTGACCTTGCTTTGATACCAATTGTGGAAACTAAAAAGGGGGGGGGGGGGGGTGATTTGAATAGTTTACTCGTTTGTTTTACAGTTTAAAAGTTTACTTTAAAAAATGTATAGATCCGAGTTATATGTTTCAATCAATCACCATTAATGAACAAACAATAAACTATCTACCGAAAACTAATTAACAAAATTAATAATGTAATGTGATAGGAAAAGGAAAAACCAAAATCAAGAACCGAGATTTTTATGTGTTTCAGCTTACAAAACACCTCTTCGCTCCTACTCTACTCCCCCGAGTATCCGACTTATGTTTTTCACTGTGTATCCGCTCCTTTAGGCGGAGAAAAGAGAAAAACCCGGTTTACCGTCGCTTACGTTTTTTCTGACACTTATGCCTAAATGTCGAGTCCTAATCTTAGCTAGAACCAATATACCTCTTCACAAGATATACACACTCACAAGGATATCACTATCGAATCTACACAATATCCAAAATCACACAAATACACAAGATAAAATACATTGATGTTTTGGTACTTTAGAAGGAGATAAAGAGGAGGAGGTTCACTTAATTAACACTTCGTTTTTTGACGGGAATTACGAGTGTTTTCTCTCTTAGCACTTGGAAGGGAGGGAAGAGATGAGAAGACAGAGATTAGATCACTTGAAACAAGATCTAAGTATGTTAACGATCATGAGTTTTAGTGAGAGAAAGAAGGTTTAGAGAGACAAAAAAAAGACTAAAAAATTTCGTGCAAAGAAGAATGTTTTTCTTCTAGGAATGGAACAGTATTTATAGGCAGGGAATCCCAACGGTCATCTGGTGGCGGTCCCTTATGTATAAGGGGGTTCGCCAGAGGCCTTATAAGGGGCACCCACTTGATCTCCGATCCTTTTTGTGTCATTTTGTGATTGAAGTGTTGTATTGTTATGGTAACCTTCTATTTTGAGGGGAAAATTTGAATTTCAAATTTTAAGTTTTTAATATAAATTTATTTCTTTTTATTCAGAAAAGTATTTTGTAAATTTATTTTTGAGAATTACTTTTTTGTAGAATTAAAGTAAGGTATTAAGAAAAACAATATTTTTTGATCACTAAAAATGCTTAATATTTGTTTTGTTCTACCTTTAAGTGACACTAATCTTAGGAAATGGAATTTTTCATTTGATAATTTTAAACGTTTATTTTTATTGTAACATTTTTAGATTTTTGTAATTATCACAAACGTGAAGAGGTCAAAAAATATTTAAATAACGTTTTTAGACATTATTTCTTTAAACAATCTCCCTTTTTTGATGTTGACTAAATATAAAATCATTTTAAATAATTTAAAGATGTCAATTATTAAATAAGTTATGGTCCATTTCTCCTCCTTTTTGTCGAATTCAAAAAGAAGAACGTTCGAGTTGTCGAACAGGAAAGGAAGAAAGTAAAAAGACGATTTCATGGACTCACCCTTGATGTGTGCTCCCCTTGTTCGGTGCACCTAGGGATCGATCTTACGAAAATTGTGTGTACTAAACAAGGGTAGAAGTTATGTGCAGGCAATTATCTTTCAAAAATTAACAATGTATTCAATTTAACAATAAGAAGTGTTTCATTCAACCAAAACAAGAAACTATATCACTAGCACATCCAACTAATACATTCATAGTAAAATAAAACTAGAGCTAGTACAAAGATAATGAGATATAATACTAACATAAGTTTAAATGGTTATGAATTTCATAAAGAATTGACTTTTTGAGCAAAAGGTTGGGTGATTCGTTTTATGGAAAACATGTTAGATGATTTTTCAGGTGGAGGTGGAAAGTGTAAGGTGTTTGCGTGGTTAGTGAGAAAGATATTCAAGTGAGAAAACATCTAATGTTCTTCCTATCTCTTAGGTTGAGTAAAGTGTCGGTTGTGAGACAACATATGCAAGTTGGCCATGATAGTCATGATAGTTGTTAGAAAAGGGATGCACCCATGATAGGTGGTTGTGGTTGTTGGTGTGATCGGTAGTGAGGCTAGTGTCATGAGGTGTGATCAAGAGGATACGTGATTGGGACAAAGAATGTGTGCTATAAAGGAAGTTGAACCTATGAGTGGTTAGGTTTTAGAGTGTGGAGGTAAAACTAGGAGGGGGCGGGGGGGGGTTGAATAGTTTACAGGTTAATTGCGACCGAGTTTATAATTCTTTGCTTATAAATGGTTTTGTTTTGAGTTATATGTCAATAAATCAACATATGAATCACAACAAATATTTCTAATGTAATGTACTAAATGAACAATAATAATATAAAGGATAAGGGAAAGAACGATCAAATGAGGGACACAAAGATTTATAGTGGTTCGGCAACGAAGAACCTCTTCATTCCTACTCCACTCCCCGAGTATAAATCGAGATTTCACTATGGTCAAGCAAGTCCTTTAGGCGGAGGGGTAAAAAGTTTACAAGTCGCTTATTTCTTTTTCGACCACATAAGTAGATGATGTCGAGTCCTAATCTTAGCTACAACAATCTAAGACTTCACCAAGTCTTTACACACTCACAAGATATATATACCTTGGATTGACACACAATCCATATACACCAATACAAAATTTACATATATGGATTTAACACAATCCAATATACACATACAAAACTAAATATATGTAATAAGATTTGTGATCTTGAAGAGGAAGTGAGTGAGAGTGATCATTGATTACAATTGTATATAGAGAACTACGAATGTTCTTCTCTTGCATTGATTTGAGAAGAAGAAGAAGGCAGGAAGAAAGAATTAATCAATTGAAACAAGGATCAAGGTATGATAGTGTCTCTAGATATGTGTTTTAGAAAGAAAGAAAGAGAGAAAAATATGGATCTGAGAAAATTCGTAGCAAGAGGTTCTGTTATTCAGATGGGGTGGCCCAGTGTATTTATAGGGGACAAAAACAAATGGACCGCTGCTAGGTGGCGGTCCCGGCGGTCCACTTATATATTAGGGGGCGCCAGGCCTAAAAGAGGGCCGCCACTAGACTCCGCTCCTTTTTTGTCTTTTTGTGGTGAAGGTTGTATATGTTATAGAACCTTCTATTTTGGAGGGAAAATTTAAATTTCAAATATTTATGTTTTTAATAAAACATTTCTTTTAATGAATAAATATTTTGTGTTGGGAATTATAGATTTGATGAGACAAAGTGAATAAAAGAATGAAACAAAAGACTCACATACGCAAAATGGAATTCTTTAAGATGATGGAAGATTTTAAAGATTTCCTAGAGATCTCCTCATTCAAGTATATGATAAAGATCAGCTAAAGATAAGAATCAACATTAATGTGATTATTGATGATTGTCAAAAAGTATTTAATGCTGATTCTATAGTTTCCTAATTCTAATCTTGTTCTTATCCTTTGTGTTAATCCTAGGATATCTCTAGTATATAATGAGATATCAGGCGGTGTAAGTTTAAGTGTTGTTCAAGAGGCTAGAATTTAGAAAGGCGTGTGTGTGTCTAGGCATGTGAATGACTAGATGGTTGGGTTAGTTAGCCTCAAGGATCTTTGCATCTGTTAGTTGGTTGGACATACATTCTACGGTGATGTGCTGAATTGGGGCTAATAGTGAAAGATAATGAATGAAAACCTTTGTTTATGAGATCAATGTTCTTATGCTATTTCCGGCTAATGCATATACTTTAGTTCTTTGTATCATTTATCCTAGATAAGGTATAAACAACCTGAGTCTTACAACGATCTCAAGGAGTTATTAAATACTCACATTGGTATCAGAGCCTGGTGGCTCTTGATCTAGGATCTACAGGGTTTATAAAGAAACCCTAAAAACCATAATTTCCATGAAATCGATTTGTGGTAAAAGATTTATGGGGTTTTGAAGATTAATTGCTATGATGATGATTATAATAGTCCTCTACTGCTGCTTTAGGTATGCGCATACCGTACTTATCAAATGTTGTTATTATTCTTTAGGGTTTTCGCTCATGAACAGTTAGGGTTTCGAGTAGATTGGTGAAACCTGAGAGAAAGGAAAAGAGCATGATTGTTGCGACATCGTATAAGTTTCTTGTTATGGGTTTGTGATTCTGAATGAAGATTGTTTCATTATTAGGGTTCGTATGACATCAAGAAAGTTTGGTGATCATGGTGTAAAGAAAAAACCGAGGGTTATCTAACTAGAGTTTTGACACGTTTTTTTTGTCGAATGAATACTAACAAAAGCTTTTCGTTTTATACTGCTCTTTTGGATCTCGATCATAAGTTAGTTATGCTCGTAATATTAGTAATTTTGCAAGGCATGTTAACTTTCGTTTAGGACTGTTAACAATAGGTAGACCTTTTAGTACTGCTAGGTCCTTTTAATAATATTTAGGCCTTTCTTATACTGCTCACCAAAAATCAAAGTTCATTTTGTGCTAGACCAAGGGTCATCATTTCAAAATCACTCGATAAATCAACTGTTCACAGACACTTCTTACAAGAGAACAAATTAACAAAAAAAGGTCTAATGATCAAGGTTCTTTAATACTGGTAGGCAAAATGTTTAATAATAGTGGCATCAAGGTTTTTTAATACTGGTTAGGGCGATGAGGATGTAATGCTGTTAAGCCCTCAGTATTGTTGGGTTTGGAGACCATCAACCCTTGGTGCTTTCAATAGTTTTCAACAAATATAATACATTGATGCATGGGGCAGATCTAAGTCAGTAATGGCTTGGGTTCCCCAAAGAAAACTAGCTTCTTAAGTTATATGATGTAGAGCAATTCTCAAATAAATGATAAACGGATTTGGTGATAGTGGATGCTCGGGCAACTTGACTGGAAACATAGCCCATCTTTCAGATTTCAAAGATTTTGATGGAGGTTATGTTACTTTTGGTAGAGGAGCATATGGAGGCAGAATTACTAGCAAAGGTACTATTAAAACTGATAATCTTGATTTTGATGATGTATACTTTGTCAAAGAGTTAAAAGTTCATACCTCTTTAGTGATCTACAGATGTGTGACAAAGAAAGAACTTGTTCTTTTTTACTGATTTCTGAAATGTCTCTGTATCTGTCTCTTATATTAAATTGTCAATGATGAAAATCAGGATACTTCTTAAAATTCCCTTTACAGGATAACATGATACTGTTTTGATATGAATACATAGTTCTAAAGATGTTTAACATGTCTAGTTGCAAAGGATACTTTTGAAGATTCAATTGCTATGGGCCTAGATGGTTGGTCATATAAATTTTTTCAAGAATTTTAATAAACTTTCAAAGTAAATACTTGTAAGAGATCTGCCCTTTAAAAAGATTTGAGGAAATGCCAAAACATGTGTTGCCTGTATTAAAGGCAAGGAACACCGAGTTTGTAAGACCAAAGGCCTTTAATCCATTACTAAGCCAATGTTTATGCTTATGCACATGGATTCTTGTTCCAACTTTTGTTAGTAGCCTAATGCATATAATGTACTGCTTAGTAGTCAGTGATGATTATCGTAAGATTTTCAGGGGTTTTCTTTTTATCAATAAGGATGAAAACACCGGAGATCTTAAGAAATTTTATCAAAGAAGTAGAAACCTTGTGGATAAGAAAGTAAAAATAATAGAAGTGTTAATGGGAAAGAGTTTAAACTAAAGTGATGGATGATTTTTGTAGGGAAAAAGGTATTAAAAGGAATATAGTGTAGCTAGGATCTCTCAGCAAAAGGTTGTGGCTGAAAGGAAGAAATAGGCACTCATTGAGGCTAGCTAGAATATGTTAGTGAATCTTAAGTTACTACACATTTTGGGCAGAGAAGCCAGTTTCTACTGCTTGCTATGTTACAGGAATAGGGTCTTATGTCAATGCCTTCATAACCAAGAATCCTTATGAACTCTCTTAGAGGTTTCTAAACCTGCTATCGGATTTCATGAAACTTTTGGATGTAATGTTAATATTCTTAATACTTAGTTAAGCCTTGGGCATAGTTTGAGGGTAGAGTGATGAAGGTTTCTTTGTAGGGATATTCCTTAAGTCGCCAAGACTTTTAGGTGGTATACAACACTAGATCCGGGAAAGTTTAGGAAATCTTGCCTATTGGGTTCTTAGAGAATAAGCCTATGATGAAGGGAATATGGTCCAAAGTGGATGTTTGATCTTGATTCTCTAACCCATCAATGGAATTATGGTACCAGTGGTTGCTATGAAATTTTCTTAATGTCTTTGAGGGTAAACAAGGAGTTTCTGAGTCTAGTACATCTTCTCAACAAGATCAGGATTGTATTGTAATGCCAATTTGGAAGGATGCTTCATATATTGGTGGTGATGCACCAAGATCTGTTGCAGATGCTCAAATACAAGATAAAAGATAGGTTAACAATGATGAGGGAATGATGCTACAAAAAATTTCTATGAGTAGCAAGTCTTGAGGATATTGGTTGATGTGCATCAACAAGTTAATACTGCAGACTAGTAAGTTTAATACTATAGTAGAGATGTAAGTACTGTGCCCCTGATAGTTAATACTGCTACCCCTGTAGATTGGTTATTAGGCCATAGTCATGCATCTGAAGACCACTAGTGGGAGTTCAAGGAATTGTATTAGGGACATTACACAATCTTATGCTATACCTACCATCTCCTACAACAAGAATTCAGAATGATCCCCAAATTGTTATGTGATTAGTGATGTGCAGTGAGTACATCTGTTCTCAAAACAAGTAGAAGAATGACATCTTTTTATCGGAACTTAGGAATTCTTAGTGCTATATTGAGGGAAGCGATCATAAGGGGACCTTTCTCATACATGTATTTTTGCTATGTTTCCTCTCTCAGGAAGATCAAAAAGGGTCTCTAATGCTCTTAGTGATCCAACATGGGTAGACGCAATGCAAGGAGGAACTCCTACGTTCAAACTGCAAAAGGTCAGGATTCTTGTGGATTTACTAAGGTCATAGAGCAATTTGGTACAATAGTGGGTATAAGAAACAAGAAGATGAAAGGGGGATTGTTCTTAGAAATAAAGCAAGAATTGTGGTCATGGACCATACTTCAAGAAGAGTGGCATAGGACTATGATGAAGTCTTCTGCAATGTGGTAGAATTCGGATGGCCATAAGAATATTCATGGCTTATGCTTCATATATGGATTTATGGTTGTTACCAATGGATTGTCTATAAGTGACTTTCATGTATGGTCAGATTATAGTGGTCGGTCTTTGTATGTCAGCCTCCAGGTTTTGAGATCCTGACATGAGAAGAAAGTATTTAATGTAGTCGAACGGGCCTTATATGGACTGCTCAAGCACAAGTGTTGGTATGACTCTGTGCCTATTTTGCTCTTGTTCTTTTTGATTGCTGCTGCTTTTTGGTTCGTGTTGGTTTTTTGTTGGTGGTTTGTGTTTTGGATTGCATTTTGTTTTTGTGCGGTTGGTTCTTTGGTGGTTTTATGTGTAGTGGGCTTTGAGGGTTTTTTTTGCTTTGTGTTTTTTGTTTTTGTTTTTGGCTTGTTGTTTTTTTGTCTGTGATTCTTTTTTTTGTTTTTGCACTTCTTGTGTCTTTGATGCCAATGGGTTTCAAAGGAGAGAAGATTGGACCAAACAATTATCATCAAAGAGACAACAGGGAACTTATATTGCTTGTTTCCAAATCTACTGTGGATGACATTTAATCTTTGGATCTACAAAGAGGGTTATGTGATTGAGTTGAGAAGCTTATGAAGGATATGTTCAAATGAGTTTCTTGGGAGAGAACTTACCTTTCTTTTTGGGTTTTACAAGTCAACAGAAAAAAGAAAGGCATTTTTATCAGTCAGAAGTAAATATGTCCATGAGATTTTGAGAAAGTACAACTACTCAGATGTAAGTTGCCTAGTACTCCAACAGATTTGGAAAAGCTTTGGTTACAAGATGGAAGAGCTGTGCTGATGTTGCAATGAACATCTTTTTAGATTTTGTTTAGGAATCTTTGAGTACCTTTATAGCATCTAGGCCAGATATCATGTTTGCAGTTTGTGCATGTGCAAGGTTTCAGGTTTTCTTCCAAAGACATCCCATCTTTTGCGGTTAAGAGAATTTTAGATACCATTAAAGGATACCATCTTTAGGATTTGCAGTAACCTAGGATTCTCCATTGGAATTAGTTGCTTTACACTGACAAGTGGACTATGCTGGGGAGTACACACGATAGGATGTCAACCCTGGAGGTTCGTTAGTTTTGGGAAATAGCCTGATCTCTGGCAATTGCATGAACAACTGTGGTTGCCACTTCTTACCAGTGTTCGCTAAATATTTGGCTGCTGCAAATGCTGTGGAAAGGTTATCTGGATTTCAAAACCAATTGCAGGATATGGGTTACATTCATGATACTGTTATTTATATTGATAAATACTAGTACTAATACTACATATTAGAAAATCTTGTTCAACATTCTAAAAACAAACATATAGAGATTAAGACATACATTTTATAATAGTCTGCAATAGCTAAAAAAGTAGGTGATCGTCAAAATGGCTAGATATACACTGAAACTTAATTGTAGCAGATCTTCTTACAAAAAGGATTTAGTGCTGGTTGATTTCACGTATTGTCTCAGTCTTGGGCGATGCTCAATCCTAATGCCCATATCTCTTGTTTTGTTTTTGTCATAGTTTGTAAATGTTGTACTGTTAAGTCTTTATGAATTAATATGCTAGGTTAATTAATTCTGCTAGTTTTATTTAAAACTGTTTGTCTAAAACTGTTTACTTATAGTTTTGTACTGCTAGTTATTTCTATGGTTCTCATTGTTATATCTGTTAGTACCCATTATAATACTGCTTAAACCAAGAAAAATGGTTAGATTATGTTTTTCTTGGTTTTGAGCTAAAATCTTTTCAGGATAAGCAATAAGTGTGTAATTGGTTTCTCGATTGGTTTCAATACTTAGAGGGGAGGGATACAGTTGTTTGTTCTATAAGTGTTGGTTTTTTTTTTAACACCACACAACAACGATGGTCATAGTTCATCCATTGTCTTATAGACATTCAAGAATTTGCTCTAGTTAGAGTAAACGGTACTGGTTAAAGACTTCTCACAATCCGTTGATAGTCTGATAGTTTAATCAATACTATATGGTTACTCAATGCACCATGTTTTTACAAATGAAGCATTAGTAGTCCAACGCAAAACGGCTATTGGTTAAAGGACTATCAAATCCGTTAATGGCTGGTAGTTTGCCAAAAACTATACTTTGTGGGAATTTGTTGAGCAAAAAGGAAGATGAGAGAATTGGGTGAGCTTATAAAAACAGAAAGAGAGCTGTGTGAAAAATAGACTGAGTGAAAAAGTGAGTTTAAAAAAATATTTGACGATATAATGTGAGCTTAAAAACACAGAAAGAGAGATTGTATGTGAAGTTTTTTAGACTAATACAAAACTTTGGACGTTTGTACTACTTTTGGGTGGTGAAGTAATAATGCTTAGGTTATTTTAGTACTGCTAAGACCAATTTAGTACTATGGAATGAACGTTAGTACTGTGTGGCCCTAACTTGATTTTTCATTAATTAAAAGTGCCGTTGAGATATTTCGACCAATTCCTTGATTTATTGAGTTGACTAATTGGGACTTTCATATCTTTCTCTCTATATGTTTAATTTCTTAATGATAAACTCAATTTCTTTTAAAGTCGGTCAAACTATATCTTACGTTTCCTCTATTTAACTCTCAATTACTTTCTCAGCCTTGCATATATTCATTCACGTTCATATATACACAAGATTACTCACACCTTTTTATTATGGCAAATTTGGAATTTTTGTGCAAGCATATATTTGGCATTTTAAGTCTGTTTTTGGTTATTTTAGCTCGTTTTTAAAGGTAAAAGGTATGTGTAATTAAGCACATACCAGAAGTCACATTTGTTATGAACTCACAAAGAAGCCAGCTGTTTATGTCTCGTTTATCAAACAATTTTGGAGGTCTGCTGAGGCTTCTACTGATGATAATAGAGAAGTCAAGATTAATGCTACCATTGATGGTCACTCACTGTCTATCACCGAAGGATCTTTAAGACGACATCTCAAGTTGGTTGATCAAGATGGTATACCTTCTATTCCCAACTCAGAGATTTTTAAGCAATTGGCACTTATGGGATATCACACCGATTCAGATAAGTTAACCTTTCAAAAGGGTGCTTTTTCACCTCAATGGAGGTTTCTTATTCACAATATTCTTCATTGCCTTAGCCCAAAGAAGACTGCTTGAGAGCAGTTTAGTAGTAATATTGCAGTTGCTGTTATATGTTTAGCTACCCATAGGAAGTATAATTTCTCTAGGATGATTTTTGAGCATATGGTGTCCAATATCTCTAGCCCCCATAAGTTTTTG
Source organism: Tanacetum coccineum (assembly GCA_026074375.1). Classification (NCBI taxonomy): domain Eukaryota; kingdom Viridiplantae; phylum Streptophyta; class Magnoliopsida; order Asterales; family Asteraceae; genus Tanacetum; species Tanacetum coccineum. Next base: position 52,661 of record BQNB010003148.1, on the reverse strand, counting down.
ATGTACCCTAGGTTCATTCAAATATGCCTAGATATGCAGAGGAACCACCTTCGACAACACTCCAAAACATATCATGTACCCTCTCTTAGCATGAAAGTGTTTAACAATATGAAGAGGCCTACCAAGGGATTTTTAGGCCAAGAAGTTGCTCTATTCCCTACTATGCTAGATGTTACTGAACCTTCCACTTCACCTTCAAGAATCACATCCTTACCTTCCCACTCACCTGAACATTCACCTACACCTGAACATATCACTGCTGCACCAACACAACCATCACCTGGAGCAGAACACCATCTTCCTACACCCAATGAATCACATATGCATGTTGTTCACTCACATGGAAGTGATGAGGGTAGCTTGAAACTCAATGAATTGACAGATTTAGTTACCAAACTATTTGACAAGGTTGGAGTTTTGGAGGCTGACTTAAAGACAACAAAGCAAACCTACAGTTCTGCATTTACTAAGCTCATACTCAGGGTCAAGAAGCTAGAGGCTCAAATCAAGATTGGGAAAGCAAGGAGGAGAGCTAAAATTGTTCATTCAGATGATGAAGACATTGCAGATGATTCTTCCAAACAGGGGAGGATATTATCTGATGCAGAAGTTCAAGAGAAAGCAAGTAATGAAACTAAACCTGTGATTCAAGATGTGACTCCTACAGAAGTAATTCAAGATCAAGAAAGCAGTGAGAAAGGAAGTGCTGAAGTTAGTACTGCTGGTGCAAAGAAAGGTACTGCTAGTGAAGAAGTTCCAATAGTTAGTACTGCTGAGGTAAATCTTAGTACTGCTGGAGGAACTGTTACTTATACAAGAAGGAGTGCAGAGAAAAGGTCAAGATAAGACAAGGGAAAAGCAATAATGATAGAGTCTGAGCCCAAAAAGAAGCCTAAGAAAGAGCTTGAACAAGAAAGATTAAGTTTTGCTAAAGCCATCAAACTTGAAGAGCAAATGAATGAAGAGCAAAGGGCTTAGATTGCAAGAGATGAAGAAATTGCTAGACAGTGGGATGAATAAGAAAGGCAAAGAGCTATGGCTGAAACTAAGTCTACTAAGAAGATAGATTAGAATGATCCTTCAGTCATAAGGTATCATACTCTAAAGATGAAACCAAAGACAGTTGCCCAAGCAAGGAGAAATATGATCAAATACTTGAAGAATCAGGGGAACTACAAGATCAGGGACTTCAAGGGAATGTCTTACAATGAGATTAGGCCAATCTTTGAGAAGGTTTGGGATTTTAATCAACATATTGAGCCTATGGATTCAGAGCATGGAAGTGAAATAATGAAGTCTCCTAAAAAGATGAAGTCTGCTGAAAAGATTAAAGAAGAAGATGTTGCTACACAGAAGGAAATGAAAGAAGTTTCTAAAGAATCTGGAGCAAAGAGAAAGAAATCTATTCCTAGAAAAAGCACAAGGAAGAGACAAAAGATGGAGGAAGATGCTGAGAAGGAAGAACTCAAAGGATTTTTAGATATAATACCAAGAGAAGAGGTTCCTATAGAGGTTGAATCTCTATCTACAAAGTTTCCGATTGTGGATTGGAAGACTTGTGTTTTGACAGAGAATTTCATGTATTATCAAATCTTCAGAGGAGATGGCAGTTCCAAGAACTACAAAGTTTTGAGTGAGATGCTTGAAGACTTTGATAGACAGGATGTAGAGGAATTGTACAGACTAGTCAAGGAAAGGTATAGTACTTCAAGACCAGAAGGGTATGATCTGATGCTTTGGGGAGATTTACACACTTTGTTTGAGCCTGATGAAGATGATGAGATATGGAAGAATCAGCATGAATACAATGTGATAAGCTGGAGTTTATATGATTTCTGTGGTATTCACATTTTACTGATGCAGAATGGTATAGCCATACATATGCTGACAGAGAAGAAATACCCTCTAAGTCACTGCTAGCTCTCGCACGCTGCTCCCAAGATGTTGAAGAATAAATTAGAGGATGATCATGATATTTCCATGCTTTTGTAATACACATGTTTACTAAGATCACAAGTGCCAGACCAGTAGAAGAAATGTTAGCAAAGCTACCCACCAGCAAGGAGTAGACAAGACGACACCTAATTCATAAGAAACTTGATGAAATGAAGGAAAATCACAAGTTTACGGGGAGGATTGTTAAGGAATAAATCTTCAACCAAGATTAATACTGCCAAGGCCTACAACTAACAGGTTTAAATGAAGTTAGTACTGCCAGTACAAACTTAGTACTGCTGGTGTTAGTTAATACTGCTAGGAGAAAGAGTTAATACTGCTAATGGTCAAAGATGCTGACTTGGAGATAAGTATGCATGGAGATTATTATGGGATGCTGGTAACAGATCTTAAAAGATAGGTAGTTATCTTTGTAAAGGACTCATTGTGTTCTATAAAAGGAGATCCTAGGTTTTTGGATATATATACTTAGACGAATACTTTTAGAAAGAGATTGTGATAGCTTCAAGGTTGTAACCCCAGTACTACAAGAGTACTCGTATTATTATTCTAATAATATTGAAGCAGTTTGTTATTACTTCATTGTTTGTTTGTTTATTACTGTTCTATTGATAAACACCTCTAGAGTATCAAAGTGTAGATTCCGCATACACTTTGGTATACATACAAAGTCTCAATCATTGTTATTTTGGATTCTTCCAAGGTAACAAACACTTTTAATATACGTAAAGAATCGATCAAGGCATGTGATCAATAACTAAGAATCTCGATCCCCCTCGACTAATAACCTCGAAAAGTAGCTAAGTGTTTGTCGAGGGGAAGTAAAGACTCATAAGTTTTGAAAAGCCCCGTCTTTACCATTTTTAAATATATACTCTTATTCCTACACATATTTTTTGTATTTTTCATTTTTCTCATTTTTTTGTACTTTTCATATTAAGCAACTAACTAACTTATTTGACTTTCGTTATTTTATAACTTTTAGGGATCATAGAACAAGATGCATTTTGATATGAGAATGCCCCAAAAAGGATAAATTCATCGTCCCCGACTTTTTACTTGCTCTAAACCAAGCTTAAAATGAAATTACAGTTAAATATCAGTTAAGATGCTAACACTACTCATATTTGCAACTTGTGAACTTTTCACTCCCGACAATTATTATATCTTAGGTGTATGTGCTATTTTGAATTTCAACTTTGGATCAATGTTTTGCAAAATTCTATGTTTCACGTTCCACCTGAGAATAATGAGTTTGAAGGCGAGATCATCCCATGTAGCGACTTTCGTCTCGCGGCTAAGTGACCAGGCTTTTGACACCCTACAGAGACTAGTATCGGGACTTACGGACCTTAGGTTTCAAAAACTCTCAGGTTTCTTGTATATACATAGCTTAAAACCAGAATAGTCAAAGTACAAAAGCATATTTGAATTTAACAAAAAGAAATCTATTTAATTCAAACTTAATATTAAACATTTATGCAATTATAACTCTCGACCTTTTAGAAGGCTGCAACATCGGTTGTAAGCCGGCAAGATGCAGCAAACTTTTTTCAGTCTCGGATTTTTATTCTTACTATGGGCTTTCTTTAGAAGACTACCACATCGGTTGTGAGCCGGCAAGAGGTAGTAAACTTTTATCAGCCCACAGTTTTTATTATATATATTTTTCATTTTTCATCATTTCATTTTTTTAGAAGACTTCTTTTTGAAAAATTCAAGTATAAGTTTGAACTAAGACTAAAATTTTTGCTATACTATACATAAAAATTGTCGATTTAAGTTTAATCTCCAAAAATAGCACGTATATTAATCCGGTTAAGAGCTTATGGGAGAAAAAACCACAAATTACATACATGAGCTCTTAAGATTTCCAAATAATCCTTGCTTAGCATCCAACTCATACTTAACTCTATCATTTTTCGTTCTTCGCGAATTTCCGCGAACGCTTAGCCTAAAAGTTAAGGAACAAGCTAGAGCTCAACACGCTCGATCGGGTCAAAATTTACTCTTATTCTACCCAGCAGGAAAGTCAAAATTGTGACAAAACACTTATTTTATTTTATTTTTTTATTTTTTTTTTGAAATTTTATTTTTTATTTTTGTGGGAAAATGGGGTACGTGAGAACAACGGCTGCAGGCATAATCAAATCGATAGATCCCCCCCCCCCATACTAGAGTTAAACATTGTCCTCAATGTTTTAAGAAGGGTCTCTACGTAAATCCTAAGCCGTTTATTAAGTATGCTTAAAGATAAACGTTAGTCGATAAGATTAGGATATTGGATTTCCCCAAACTAATTACATATAAAGGCTAGGAAGCTCGAGTGGACCGGGACAAAACACTGAACACGAGAGTCTTCAGAAAATTTTGGTTCAATCCTGTAAAAAATCACAAGCACAAACAACAAGAATCGGAAGAGTACAAGCCTCCTCACATCACAATAGAAATAAGAAAGAAAATAATAGAAGGATAAGCATGGGGTGCCTCCCACGAAGCGCTTGTTTAGGGTCACTAAGCTTGACCCAATCCCCGCATTTATTTGTCCTTGGGGAAGGTTTGGAGATCTGGGACAACCAATTGTGGTACGTCTCCTCCAAAGTAGTGCTTAATTCAATGACCGTTCACCTTAAAATTTGGCCCGAAGTTTTGAGATAACTCAACGGTGCCATATGGAAAGACTTGGGTAATGGTGAAAGGTCTGGACCAACGGGATTTTAATTTGCCCGAGAACATCTTCAATCTAGAGTTAAAGAGGAGGACTTGATCACCGACGTTGAAAACGCGGTTTTTGATCTTTGAGTCATGGATCCTCTTTGTTTTCTCTTTATAGATCAAAGAGTTCTCATAGGCATGATCACGAAGTTCATTTAATTCATTGAGTTGAACTTTACGATGATCACCCGCGGTCTCAAGGTCAAAGTTTGCATGCTTCAAGGCCTAGTAGGCTTTGTGCTCGAGCTTAATCGGTAGATGACATGCCTTTCCGTACACCAGCTTATATGGGGTGCACCCGATGGGTGTTTTGTAAGTAGTACAGAAAGCCCAAAGTGAATCATCTAATTTGTCCGACCAAGAGGCACGGTTTTCGCCTACTGTCCTTCCAAGAATTCGTTTCAAGCCACGATTGGATACCTCAACTTGAAAACTTGTTTGTGGGTGATACGCGGTAGAGAGACGATGAGTAACTCCATATTTAAGCATGACCTTTGCAAACTGGTCATTGCAAAAACGGGTTCCGCGATCACTTATGATAGCACGAGGGGCACCGAATCGGGCGAATAGAGATTTAAGAAATTTGCAAACAACTCGGGCATCGTTTGTGAGGAGCGCTTTCGCTTCAACCCATTTTGACAAGTAGTCGACAGCCACGAGTATATATTTGTTCCCTCGTGAAGACGGGAACGGCCCCATGAAATCTATGCCCCACAGGTCAAAGATTTGGCAAACTTGGATGGAATTTTGAGGCATTTCATCACGCTGCAAAAATTTTACTTGACGCTGACAAGTGTCACATCGGGTGACTAAGTCATGGGCATCTTTGTAAATCGTAGGCCAATAAAATCCAGAGTAAAAAACTTTTTTTGCGATGTAGTTGGCACCGTAATGTCCCCCGGTAGGTCCACTATGGCAAGCTGTGAGGATGTCAACAGCTTCTTGGCCAGCAACACACCGCCGGATCATTTGATCCGCACATATTTTGAACAAATAGGGGTCGTCCCAAAAGTAATGTTTAACATCCTTGAAAAACTTGTTCTTTTGTTGGGACGACATCCCTTTAACAATGAAATTCCTCGCGTGGTAATTTGCATAATCGGCAAACCACGGGGTACTTGAGTCACCACGAAAAGTCACCATATTAAGTGTCTCGAGAGGAAACTTTTCATTTACCTCTTTTGGGTCGAGCACATTTTCATAAGGATTTTCTAATCGGGAAAGATGATCGGCCGCGAGATTCTCGGCTCCTTTTGTGTCAATTACTTTGAATGTGAACTCTTGAAGGAGGAGAACCCACCGGAGCAATCTCGCCTTGGAATCTTTTTTAGCAAAGAGATATTTTAGGGCAGAGTGATTCGTATACACTACGCTTTTGTTTAAGATGAGGTAAGATCGGAATTTTTCAAAGGCGTACACCACGGCTAACATTTCTTTTTCTATCGTGGTGTAATGCGATTCCACCTCGTTCATTGTTTTACTAGCATAGTGTATAGGCCTAAAGTGTTTTTCATGACGTTGCCCCAAGACTGCACCAATGGCAAAGTCGCTTGCATCGCACATAAGCTCAAAGGGTGGGTCCTAGTCTGGAGTAATCAAGATTGGAGCTTTAGTTAGTTTTTTTTTAATGTTTGAAAAGCTTGAATACAATCATCGGAGAAAATGAACGGAGTATTCTTCTCAAGGAGATGAGTCATCGGTCGGGAAATTTTGGAAAATTCCTTAATGAACCGTCGGTAGAAACCGGCATGACCGAGAAAACTCCGAACACCCTTAACGGTGGTGGGATGAGGTAACTTAGCAATCACTTCGATTTTGGCTATATTAACCTCAATCCCTTTTTTGGAAATCTTATGGCCAAGGACAATGCCTTCCTTTACCATAAAATGACTTTTTTCCCAATTAAGACAAGGATTGGTGTCTTCGCACCTTTGAATCATCTTGTCTACACGAGAGACAATTTTTGAATGAATTCCCAAAGACCGAAAAGTCGTCCATAAAGACTTCCATTGTTTTTTCAATCATATCATGAAAGATAGCCATCATACACCTTTGGAACGTGCCCGATGCATTGCATAAGCCAAAAGGCATGCGACGGTAGGCGAACGTTCCATAAGGACATGTGAATGTTGTATTTTCTTGATCATTAGGGTCGATGGGAATTTGAAAGTAACCCGAGAACCATCGAGAAAACAATAGTACTCGTTTCCCGCTAATATCTCAAGCATTTGATCCATAAACGGTAGTGGAAAGTGGTCTTTAAGAGTAGCTTCATTTAACTTTCGGTAGTCAATGCATACACGTCATCCCGTAACCAATCGAGTCAGAATTAATTCATTTTCATCATTTTCAACAACGGTAAAGCCACCCTTTTTCGGTACGCAATGTACGGGGCTTACCCAAGGACTATCCGAGATCGGGTAAATTAATCCGGCGTCAAGAAGTTTTTCAACCTCCTTTTTGATGACATCGTGGATCTTTGGATTCACCCGTCTTTGGTGTTGAACCGCCGGTTTGTAGTCCTCTTCCATAAGAATCTTGTGAGTACAAAATTCTGGGTTAATACCCTTGATGTCGGAGAGTTTCCAAGCGATGGCTCACTTGTGTTACTTCAAAACCTTTATAAGAGCGGATTTTTCCTCGACACTCAAGTCTTTAGCAATTATGACTGGAAACTTGTTGTCGCCTTCCAAAAATGCGTATTCGAGATGAGGGGGTAAGTCCTTGAGTTCGATTTCGGGAGGTTCATCAATTGAAGATTTTTCAGTTTTAGCTTCACAAATTTTAAGTTCTTTTCGAATTTCAGGCAAATAATTTCCTTGGTTGGGAGGGGGTGGTGATGGATCATCATTGAGAAATGATTCAAGAAGAAGAATATCCCCCTCCAGGTCATAGTAAGAGTCATTAACTTTCGGTGAAGTTGGATCATCTTCAAGAGCGAGGAAAGCATCGACTTCCTCAAGAAGGAAATCACTATCCCCGAAGGGAGTGAGAGTCGGAGAAGAGGTAGAAACGATCGGGTCATAGTAAGGAGTGGGATTGCCACTTGAGATCACATCGGAGAAACCGAGAACTTCTTGAGAATACTCCTCGCAAGCCATTTCAATGACGTCGATTTGGTTCGCCGTCATATCATCGTAATTAGAGGAGTATCTCGAAGTTTGGTCAAGATTGAATGTTATGGCTTCTTTTCCAACACGAAAGCTTGGTTTGGGGGTTAATTCCTTCAGTATACATCATCAAAGCACGTCCGGTCGTTAAGAGGATTCCCATCGAATTAAGGGAACTCGGGGATCGGCATCAAAGTCTACGACTACAAAGTCGGCCGGGAATTTGAACTTTCCTACTTTTAGGTAGACATCTTCGGCGATACCGATCGGTTTGGTAATCGAACGGTCTGCAAGTTCAAGAGTCATACAAGTAGGAATGAGTTCCAGAAGAGAAAGCTTTTTCCACACGGATAATGGCATGAGATTTATGCTAGCGCCAAGATCGGCCAAGGCTAAGCACTCTTCCATTCCGGGAAAATCACACGGGATTATAAATTTGCAGAGTGCTCTCCAAGCTTTTTCGGGTAACTTGTTTTGGATAAACCGCGAACAATGTTCATTCAAAGGAGTTCTAGCCATCTCACTTAATTTTTCTTTGTTTCCGATTAAAGCTTTAAGAGTCGAGGCAAATTTTGGCATAAGAATCAAAGCATCCGCTAAACTAATTTTGAGACTCATATCTTGAAAGATTTTGTAGAATTTCTCAATTTAGTCATTAGCCTTTTCACGGCGCTTTTCATCATTACGTCTTGAAGGATATGGAATTGACGTTTTCAAGTTAGGCATCGGAGCACTAACGGGATCAACAACGGGCTTAGAATTTAGTACTTGAGATTGAACTTGGACAACCGGAGGTTGGACGTCTTTGGTACTTCCGTTATTAGTAGGAGGTACCGTGTCCTTTATCACCTCGGTTTCACGTTCCACTACTTTAGGAGGTGAAGAAGTAGTAAGAATCGTGGGTCTGTAAGCACACCTCTTTCGGTGGTATACCTTCAAAATCTACCTTCGGGTTAGTAATGGTATTACTAGGGAGTGTCCCTGAACCTGAAGTAGAAGCGGTATTGGAATTCACAAACTTGGAAAGCATGTCCGCTAAATTGGTCATTTGATTTTGCAAATTCTGGTTTTGGTCTTGCATGTTCCTCATCACTGCATCATTAGCTTTGACATAGCTTTCAAAATCGTTTTTAGTCACATCTTGTATTTGCGGAGCTGGAGCTTGGTAAGGTTGAGCTTGGTGAACCAGGGGTTGATTAATCAGAGGTCGATAAATTTGGCTTTGGTTAACCGGGGGTTGGTAGGTGGAAGCTTGGTTGTAATTATTTCCCCAGTTTTGGTTGTAACGGTTTTGGTTATTTCCTTGGTTTTGTTGAACGGGAGGAAACCGGGAGGTCGAATTTGATTAGCAATTGGGGCTCGGTAACCGGTGTTTCCTTGATTGAAATTAGCTGTTGCTGCTTGGGAAACATATTCTTGAATATTGTCACGATAAACGTCGCCATCGGTGGCGGGACAATTTCGGTAAGAATAAGTACCACCACAAGTAACACAACTTTCCTCGACCGCTTTTACGGGAGTGGGAGCTTGGTTTTGATTTTTCTTATCGAGAAGTAAAGCTTTCACCATATCTTTAAGTTCAGCAACATCGGGAGAAATACCGGGGGTAGAAGAGCTCGAACTCACTTTTGCAACAACCGGTTTGTTACGTGAATTACGAACTTTGGATTTGCTTTCAATGATTCTTAGGCAATCATGAGGCATTTTATCCAAAAAGTTACCACCCGCGGCGGAATTCAACGAATCTTGATCATTAGAGTTCAAAGCATTATAGAAAGTATCGAGTTGATGTAACTCCGAAAATCCATGATGTGGGCATGCTCGAAGAAGATCATTAAATCGGTCCCATGCCTCGTAGAAAGTTTCATCAAATCGTTGTTGAAATCTCGTGATTTCATTTCGAAGATTTGTTGTTTTGGAAGGAGGGAAAAATTTGTTGATGAATTTTGAAACAAGATCATCCCATGTTAGAATCGATCGAGGGGGTTCTTTTTCAAGCCAAATCTGGGCTGCACCCTCGAGAGAAAATGGGAAAAGCATAAGCTTTACCGACGTACTCGGGACGTTCGGGAACTTCATCGTAGAAGTGATCTTGTTGAAATAACGGATGTGGGTAGAGGGGTCTTGTTGTTCAATTCTCCGAAGAATTGTTTGTTTTGAACGAGGGTAAGCAAACCGTGCTTAAGCTCAAAGTTGTCCGCGGTAATCTCGGGCACAACGATGGCATCCTCGTAACCCACGGTGGGTGCTTCGAGCAATTGAGCCATAGTACGATTATCATCCATTGTAACTACGGGAATAGGTTCAACAAGATTGAATGGTTCAACAAAAGTCGGATTGACTTGTTGTTGACGGTTAGAATTACGAGATTGAGAACGAGTGCGCATGCACTAAAATTTAAAAAGAAAATTTATACTAATTTTTTATATTTTTTAAAAAATTTTAATTTTTTTTTCAATAAGAATTTATTCTCAATAAATTTTAATAACGGACAAAGAGATAAGACACTTAAACCAAATAATCAGCTCGCTTCTCGGTAACTCTCTCAAAGAAAAACGCACAAAGGAGTTTGTTTAACTTTAAAAGGTGAGCCGTACGTCGCAAGAGACACAAAAGGTAAGTTTTTGATCTTTGGTTCGGGAACTTATTTATGGATAATACTTCAATTGAAAGTATTATTTGTTGGTGTTCTTTTACCAACTTGGTGAAATTTATTTTATTTTTTTCTTTTTATGGATAATGTTTTTGGTTTTTTCTTCTTTTTTTAGATTTTAGATTTTATATTATACTAATAAAAGAAAATGAAAAATATTTTTGTATTTTATATATTTTTATAACAAGAAAAATAACTTCACAAGGAAGGGTCATCAAACACAAATTATTAAACGGCTTCAACAATCGTAGACAATCCTCCCCGGCAGCGGCGCCAAAAATTGATCACTTCTGATCTACACCTTTTAAAATATATAATATATAAATATAAATATAAATATAAAATATACTTATAATATAATATATAAAGATAAGAGGGTAGGAATCAAAAAATCACAATTATAGTAATCCGGGAGTATGATTCCCGGGTCGTTATCCCCGATGAGGAAAGCAATTAAAAGTTGAGAGTCGTTTTGAGAATCGATGTTTAAAAAGTATAAGATTGATATTGGTTTTCTAAAACTACAAGAAAATTAAGGCAAAATCTAAAAAAAAACACTTAAGGGAAGACAAATTTTAACTAAAAACGCAAAACGGGAATCTTAAACGGGACCTAAAAACCCTGCAAATTAAGGGATAATTAAACCTAACTTTAATAACTGAAAATTAAACTTTAACTAAAAACGCAAAACGAAAACCCTAAACCGCGACTAAAAACCTTAAAATTCCAAAAATAAAACTAAAATGAATTTTTCACTTTCAATAGACTCTAATTTAGAAAATGAAATTTTGCAATTTAAACCCTACAGAAGCAAAACTATTTTTCCTAGAAACTATATGATAAAAGAAAATTTTCTAAAAAAGAATTATATTTTTTTGACTTTTTTATAATTTTTTATGAATTAAAAACGATTTTAAAGAAAATTAAATATAAAAAATACTAAACGTTTTATAAAAATTCTGAAAAAATTATGAAAAGTAGTTTGAATAGTGAAGAATCTAAGAAAAATAAAATTTGTAACACAGCTTATTGAATAAGCTGTATAATAAGCAAAAACAGCTTATTAAACTAAAAGTCTAAATTGTATATAAATAATAGATTTTGTAAAGTTATACCGGATGAGCTATTGTAGCACAATGGTTGGGAGTGTGGGGGATAAAACGCTTGGGAGGGTGGTAGAGGTCCCGGGTTCGAGCCTTGCTCACCCGGGGCTTCCCACTATCCCAAGTGTTTTTATTTTCGCCATTTTTTTATAACTTTTGAAAATACTTAAAAATAAGCTACTTTTGCAAAACAACTTTTTTTATAAACCTAAAATAAGCCCAAAAATAAGCAGTTAAAGACAGAATTGCTTAAACTAAACTAAACCACTAAAAAGCTAACTGATTGGCCAATTTAAACACTAATAAGCAAATGAAATCTTAAAATAAGCTAAGACAGCTAAAACAGACAATAAGCTATGTCTAAAAAGTATGTACGAACAAAAAATATGCACAAATGTCAAATAGGCAGACAAAAAAGATAAAAATGCTTAAAAACAATTAAAATTCACACTAAGAAAGTAAATAAGCTCAATAAGCTAGATGGAAAACCAAATAAGCTCAAATGGGTTTAAATAACCTAATAAGCAAATCTAAGCAAGAAATAAGCAAAAAACAATAAGCAATAAGCTAAAAGAAAGAAATAAGCACTTATGGTGCAAACTGTTAACCAAAACAGCCCCAAAACCAAACAGGCCCTAAGGGTATCTTTGAGCTTATATTTCAATAAGCTATAAGATCCTTATGGCTTATTAAGCTATACCACCTTAAAACCTGACCAATAAGCTACTTTGAATAGCTTTTTAAAATTATTTTGAAACTCAAATGACCAATTAAAAAGCTAAGTAAAAACTGCTTATGTACTCAGCATGTACTGAGTTTATTTTTGCTTTGAAAAGACAAACTGCTAAATTAAAACTTAAAAACAGATTACTAGATAAGCTAATTTTAACAAAATAAACTCAAACATATGAAATCTAGCCTAAAATCTACTAGTGTGCTAAATATCAAACCCTAACAACTACTATTACCATCTGATAATTAAGCTAGAAAAAGGCCTTTTCTATAATCCTAACTGATGCAGTTTGCACAATTATGACCAAATCCTAACTCTAACAATTGCAGACTAAGAGAACTTACTTCTAAACTTATATGACATTAAACTAAGAGCAAATTAACTATCAATTCTAGCTAAAAACAATCAAAACTTAACAAGCTTAAGGATCTGAGCTTAATGACTCAAATTTATAACAACTATCACAAATATTATCAATACTAGATTAAACCTACAAGCAACTTTAAATCCTGATTTCATAAACCTAGAAATGAGATTTAAAATGGATCCAAAAGGCCAAATGGCTTATGACAGTACTAACTCTAGTTAGTACTGTCAATAACCAAACACCCCTTTAAAATACAAAATCTCATTATAAGCTTATGAAAATGCAAATAAGAGCTCAAAACTAAGATATCAGATACTATAGAGCTAAAAACAGACAAAATGAACAAAACCCAATAAGCAAATAAGCCAGAATTAATAAACTAACAACTATGCTATATTTTTTGGTTTTTGACAGATTTATAAAAAGAATAAATGAAAACTAAGATCTAAACAAACTAAAGAACATATTAAGCATTAAACAACAAATAAAAGTAGAAATAAGCTAATTAAAACAGCAATAAGCAAATATAAGCAGTTATAAGCTAATAATGCAAAATTAAGCTAAAATTGTAAAAAGGGGACTTACAGAAGCCTCTGCTTAAACAAGGCTTATCAAATGCTCTTATGAGCTATCAACAAGCTCTAGCTTATCACAAGGATAAGCTAGTAAATTCCTGGAAACCCATCCATGTTTGGTTTCCCTTCCATTTCATAAGCTGTGGTAATATTTGGGAGTGGATTTGAATGTCATTAAGTCTATGAGCAAAACTAAGTGAACACTAGCTTGAGTAGTTAAAATGACAGCTTATTGAGATTTAACAGGTTATAAAGAGAGCTTATTAGATCATAATGAAAACACATCTTAATAATTGAACATTGAGAAAACTAACTTTTATTAATTCAAACAGTTGAGTACAAACTTAATAAAGAAAAATTACATTGATTTTAAAGACCTTAAGCCAAATACAACTTTGAAGCTGAAATTACAATAATAAGCTAATATTACTCTAAGTTACTCTAAAAACTATCTCCCCTTTCTGTGAGTGAGAAGGTCTTGTATTTATAGCTGAGAAATAAGCTTCTAGATCTCTCAACATACTCCTCCAAGCTTTGATCTCGTCCATTAATGCCAATCATTGGATCCTTTGTTTAAGCCGTTGGATCAAATAAGTGAGCACACGGATTGCCAGTATGGCAATCCGTGTGTCAGAGTACTTGTGCTTCTTTAGCAAAAGATTTAGTGTAAAATTTCCATTCCTTGTGTGTTTCCTTGCATCCACGTGTGTCCTCCTTGATGTGTCTTGGTCAATGAGAGGCCTTGGTGACGTTTTACTCTGCCAACTCATAACTTGGTACTCGAATCTTAGAGCCACGCTATCAATTGCATTTTACCCCATGATTTTGAGGTGGGTAATTGCTGAGAACGACAATGAATAGTAAAAATGGGATTTCTCGCCCTTTTCTTTTCTTTTTATATCTTTATTTGACCCAAGGATTTGGGGGTTTGACTTGGGCTTGGGTATAAAGAATTGGGTCACAGGTTTGGTTAAGTGGGCTTGGTTATAAATGGTTTTAAGGGTTTATAGGAGATAACGACCGTTATCTCTTTTATAAAAAGGAGGTAACGGTGTTAGGGTTTAGGGACTTATGGTGAAATTTGGTTTAACATTTAGGGCATTTTGGGCATTTTGAGGATTTTGTCTTTTTGTGGTTGACCAATGTTGACCAAGGATTGACTTTTGATGACCTTTTGCTAGAAACTTTCGGCTCTTGTGCACTCTACCCGTTCTCGTGTCCGTGTTTGTCCGATTTTGACCGTTTTCTTGTGATCTTTGCAATATCCGTACCTACACAATACAAATGACAAAACAAGCAATATACAAGCATAATTTGCACAATTTGTTCATTTTAAGGCCATTTTTGGTATAAAAAGGATATGTGATTTCTCACATATCAGTGTCATTCTTATATTCGGATTTGGGTCTTGTTATTTTTGTCGGTTTTGATTCTTGTGATGTAAATTCAATCCATAGATTATTGTCTAGGGCTTTTTGTTTATTGAAGATTGGCGTTCTTCTAGTACTTTGAATTACATTTCTGGTATATTATGCATGGTTCATTATTTATGATTATGGAAAGAGGCTTCTTGAGTTCGTAAGGAAGTAGGGGAGGGAGAAGGGTTAAAGAGAAAAGTAGAGGTTCCATTGATGTCTCTGTTAAGGTAAACAACGGGGTAGATGAGGGGACGACTACCTCATCTAATGTGGCAACAAATACGCATGTTGCTTCAGAATCAGATGGTACCCTGAATGAAGTTACTCCGGTTTCTGATGTCATGGAGGGTGTAACACTATCTGTGGTCGACATGGATGTGGAGAAGGAAAATCTAAACTCTTTGGAGGATACTGTCATTCCGGGATCTTTATCATTACCTACACAGGTAACTACTTCGGCTGGTAATGTTACTCGTAAACCGAGTGGGAAGAAATTGAATATTCGTACTTTGTTTACACCCGGGGGTAATGGGATTTATGTGGTTATCCCGGTGGAGTCTATTCGAGTTATAAGTGATCGTTTTGCTAATACAGCATATTGTTTTTTCGTGGGGAAGCGGGTGGCATACCTTGTTGTTGCTAACTATGTTAGAAACACTTAGGGTAAATATGGGCTTGTTCGTTCTATGTTTAGCTCGTCTACTGGATTATTCTCCTTCCAATTTAGCTCCATGGACGGATTAGATCCTATACTTGAGAATGGTCCATGGTTTATCTGGAATAACCTGCTTATCCTGAAGAAATGGCATCCGGATGAGAATCTATTGAAAGAAGATGTTAGTACTGTTCCAGTTTGGGTTAAACTCCATGGTGTACCTGTTACTGCTTTTAGCGAGGATGGCTTGAGTGCCATTGCTACTAAACTGGGTACTCCCCTACTGGTTGAGTCTTATACATCTGATATATGCATGCAATCTTGGGGTAGGTCAAGCTATGCTAGAGTTATGATTGAGCTTCGAGCTGATGTGGAGTTGAAAGATAACATCGTTGTGGCTATGCCTAAAATTATTGGGGAGGGCTTTTATATATGTAATGTCCGTGTTGAGTGTGAGTGGAAACCTCCTAGGTTTGCGTCTTGTAAGGTTTTTGGACATATTCATGAGGAATGTCCGTAGAATACAGGTGTTGGTGAGAAGAATACTGCGAAGAAGCCTAGTCAAACTTCTCGAGCTATTCCGATAGGTCCGAAAATGGGTTTTAAACCTCAAAAAGAATATATACCTATTTCTAAAAAGCCTACTGCTAGCTCTAGCGGTAATAAGAAGAAAGGCATGGCATCTACTATTGAGGTTAGTAATTCAAATCCATTTAAAGTTTTTAATTCGGTATATTGTGCATAGTTCATTTTTAATGATGTGAAGCTAGGTACCAATGGGGGGACTACTAATTTGGTAAATAACGAGGCTACTTCAAGTGGATCATCTTTTACGAATATTGATAATAGTAGTACTAGGACTACTCCTACTATTGAGAAAATTGGGAAGTTTGAAGAATTATTTAGTAGGTGGAAAGCTACTATTGTGGATGAAGCTGGTAATCCTTTGAAGAAAGTAGAGTATCTGGATGATTATGACAGTGAAGATGAGGTTGCATCAGTTGATAATGATATGGCCCGTTCTATGACTTCAGAAAGGGTAGGTTTTGGCACTCAAAGTTTGTTCGAACAATGAAGGGATTCGTATGGTAATGGTGACTATGATGATGACCCATACGATGATGATATGTACGAAGGTCAGGTACTTTCTCAAGAGCTTCAAGCTATATGTGATAATTTGGATATCCGAGTTCGAGGTCGCAAGAAGAAATAAGTTTATGATTCTTTTGTTTAGTCATTTTGTATACCTTCTTTTTAGGAAGTAGGTTTGCCCATGTAACGGGCGGAGATGTGGGACTCACCCTTATCCCTTGTACTTAAATGTTTTTTAGCGTAATAAAATTTACCGGGGAAACCATGTACCCAAAAAACACTTTTTCTCTTAACTACCAACATATTTGCATCATTCGTTCTCAAGGATGTACGATGACTCACTTTACTAACGAAGGGATGATATTTGTACAAGATTTAGGCCAAGGGTGTGAGACGAACATTTGACAAACAACAAAGATGTATTTCAGGGTTAGTTATACTCAATCTAGTAACCTAACCATATATAGTTAACAAACGCCTACATCAGATATGAAGGTTGCAAGAACGTCACAACCAAGTGGGCGAATAAATTTTTAAATCTTTCCTGTTTCACCTGTAAATTTATATATTTAAATCAATTAAATTATCCCATTTCTAGTATATAAATATTAGGACTGTCATATGGGTTTTGCAGATCTAGCTTGTAATCCATTAGATATCACATTTCCTAAAATAGTATGGAGTTTTCCTCTTGGCCAGAGAGTTTTTCAAGAAACCAGATTCATGAAGCTTTTGATCAAGAGCTTATTCATTATCAACAACTATCAGATACGCTGTCCGACTTGTTTTGTGTGTCACAAAACAACGAGGCTGAACTTGGAACATCATATTCAGGGTCTAATTATGCCTCGGAAGTGTATGCTAACGCCTCTTCGATCATGTGTAATTACAATGTCAACAATATTTCTCATGTCCATAAAAACACAACGTGTTCCTCAAATAGTTTGGATAGGCTCGACGACAAGAAGATGGTGAAGACCGTAAAACCAGTTAAAAAGAAAAGAGGGTGTTATACTAGGTATGTAATCTTAAAATTATGTTGATTGCTGTGAATTTACTTTCAGAAATTACCTACTATTAACATGACGAGATACTCTGAAATGAGAAAGGAATATTTTTTTTTATTGTTTTTTACTATCTCCGTCCTAAAATTAGTGTCCGCTGAAAAAAGCACACAATTTAAAAATAATAGTAAAATATAATCTTTTTCGTACTTTTTCCAGAATAATAGTTTTACCCTTAACTAATTAATTTAAAACTTCTTTAATTTTTGTAATAATAACCTCAAGTGAGGGTAAACTCGAACTAAATTTCCAATTTACTTTTGAAAGTGGACAATTAATTTGGGATAACCTGAAATAGAATAGTGAACAATAAATATGAGACAGCGATAGTATGAGTTTATTTTACTTTTAATTTTCTTTTATTAAACATTATATGGGTTAAGTCTATAAATTGCAAACTCAAGACTTCATGTTCATTTTATAAATAGTATCGAAAACTGTAACCCAAAAATTAAGGAACATGCTCATTTAAGGAAGTATCAGTATTTGACGTTATTATACACTACGCAACAAAAATCCATAAGGAATTTTACATTACGCAAAAAAAATCCACAGGGTTTCCGTGCAACCCGGAACCCCCGACCCCTGACTACAAGTTTGTCCCATAGATACATACACAGATACATACATATATCAATTCTGATAGTTATTTTTCTTTGTAATTTGTAGAAAGAATTTATGGACATCTTCAAAAATAACTTCATGGACTGATGATGGACATGCATGGAGAAAATACGGTCAAAAAGAGATCCAAAATGCAAAACACAAAAGGTCAGTATTTTACTTATTAATTATCTTATACTCCCTCCGTCCCATATTAAGTGTCCATTTTTGACTTTTTGAATTCTTTTTTCATAAACTTTGACCGTAAATATTTTTCCTTATGTTATATAATGCTTACTGAAAATTATACCAATGAAAAATACATTCGAAACTCTATCCTTTCATATATTTTGCATTGAGTATCATATAACATAAGAAGAAATAATTAAGGTCAAAGTTGAAGAAAAAAAACTTTAAAAAGTCAAAAATGGACACTTAATATGGGACGGAGGACTACATTGAATTAGAAAAGCTGAGATTAATAAATCTTATACTAAAAGCATTTATATAAGCTTCCCAATCATGTTAAGGAGTTTTGTTAAGTGCACATGCACACAGCTAAACCTCTTTAAGCAAAATTAATTCAGGTCGACAAGATAAAATTTAATCCTGATTAAGCTATAAGATGACAACCAGATTTTAATTAATTAATTGCAATTATGTTGAACCAAACTAATTTATCTAATTATCTTATTATGTCTTTGATCAACTACACATGAATCCAAGATGTGACAATTTTTTCTTGCATAATAATAGCAACGTCTAGTTTTACTTTTTAATTTATTTTGTTGTATATTCATGTGTAGGAACTATTATAGGTGCATATACAAGTTTGACCAAGGGTGTAAGGCAACCAAACAAGTTCAAAAGATCGAAGATGATCCAACAAATTTTAAGATAACCTACCATCAACATCACACTTGTAAGAATTTCTTAGGAACTCATGAAATCATTCTTGATTCCCGAGACGTTCATGATACATCGATCCTACTTAGTTTTGAATCAAATCGGCTCATTGACAACAAAAAACTTGATCAACAATTAACGCAAAAGAAAGAAAAGGAACAACAAGATTGTTTTTCTTCTTTACCTGTGAGCGACAATCAACCAATAAGGGTTGACTATAATCGATCACACGATCTTACCAAGCTACTTCCATTCGAATCTATTTCTCTAACGTCACCCGGATTGGAGCATGATTGCTCGATCTTCTCAGGGGTATCTTCCCCAATTTATGAGATTGGACATATGTTTGAAACCACTGATTTCAATGGATTCCCAATACATTTTCCTTTTTGTTAGCTAAATTGTTCTAAATATTGATGACCTTGTATGAGTGTGTGTGTGTATTGTATGTATGGTATTTAATGATACACACTCTCAGACTGAAAAAATATGTGTCACTATACACTGCCTTCTAGCCACCTTCTGTGACAAAGTCATTCACTGTCACTAAGCTTGCTATAGTGATAATAATGTCGTCAAAACACAACAAACAACACATTATCCGTGTATCCAAAAGTATCTGTGTGCGCAAGGGATATGGCATTTGATGATATACATTTCTTGACTGAAAGAATAATGATTACTAAAGTATATGGAATTACACGTTGTCTCCTATGGAAGTGATAGTGTTACTCGACCTCTTCTGCTCTTTTTCTCCTCTAAAAATTGGACTTTTATGGTTTAGGTATCGAGAATATGATATAGCACACACGTAAAACTAAGTTTTGAGTTTTGTATTTATAGGATCTGTAAGTCAGTTCGATATGGCATATCTAAAGATTGGATACGGCGTATTGGGGATTTCTTGGCGTAAGGACTACGCTTGATATCTTCAAGAATATTCACATACTATATCTTCGATACAACGTATTGAGATCTTCTGGATACGGCGTATTGAGCTTTATTCCTTTGTGGTCTTTGGTGAGTGCAGGCACGGATATGCCGTATCTTCCTTAATAGATATGGCGTATTGGTCTTCAGAATAGTAATCTTCAAATTATCTTCATTTAAGCTCTAGAATGGGTGCCTTTTGCTAATATTCACCAAGTACTCCATAATTACTGCAATTCTTAAATATAAACGATTAAGTAACAATTCTTTGCAATAACTATACAAAATGGGTTAATAATATGGGATAAATGATGCTATAATGTAGACATTATTTGATGTCATCAAATATCCCCCTACTTGAATCCTACTTGTCGTCGAGTAGCCTTTAGAAGTTTATAAAAATGTCTCCCTAAGGATATTTTCCGTTAAAGCATTTATTCGATCCATTACAAGTACACAGCCAAACACCTCACGAAATAGAAAGATGAAAACACTCTCATCAACAAACTAATCTATGTGGTAACATGTAACTAATTCGCTCAATTGCTCGGTCGTGACTGTATTCAATCATAAGCTAGGCCTAGATACACCATCTTCACCTCTAAAGCCAAGGGGAGTAACAGTTTTATATAGGTAAATATGGCTTTTTGTATGAACAAGGTTCGGTTGATCATTCTACAATCTTTCACCAGAAGTACCATTCTAAAAGGCAGCTGAAGCACACATACATGGTCGTAACGATGGAATAGACATGTGTGTACGATTACATTTCCATTCAAATTTAAACGCAACGGTTAGGATGTGATGATATAGGGTAGGATCCTTTCTAACTTTCATCAAAAGTCGTAAAATATAGGCAGCTAAAGACTGCATACATTTGTGTCGTAACGACAGGAATAGAAATGCACGCTCTGAAACAAGTACCTTCATTCACCGTAAAAACCAGCGGCTAATCATCAGGTGAGGGGGAAGTAAATTGTTTTTAAATAAAAATCAAGAAACAAATAGATTAAGGCTTAAGATACAAGTTGCTAGACACTTTTTTCCGACCGTTAACATGATAAAGACACAACTATTTACAACGTCTTGATCATAGATCAAAAACAACAACCTAAGTTGGCGTTCCCGTAACGGTCAACTTCCCAATCATCCCAAAACTTTACATACTCTACAAGGTAAGTGGCGATATCTTCAACTTTGTACAATACTCTACATCGTTGATTTTTTAGACGTATCAACGAATAATCAATCCTTCGTGTAATTCCTTCAGTAATGCTCTTTGCTAAACGATTATCTTTAAACATTCTTTCTCTTTTTGTATTTTTCTCTCGTTTTTTTAACCAAACATTCATCAAATCTCGGTGTAGTTTCACCATCTTCACGATCATAATAATTCTGGATAATTCCTTCAATAGTTCTTCGTTCTTCGGACTCACCATTAATTGTGACGGTAGTAAAATCACATGAGTTTTGACTATTAATAAACATTCCGTAATTTTTCAAAGAAAATAATATGGACTAAATCAATATAAAAAAAATTAAAAAAAAATTAAGAATTGTTTTGAAGATTAAATAGTGGATTGGTAATTTTCGTACTAAATGGTTAGAAAGGCTCATCCAATTTGACAAACTGTGTGGGAAGTTTAACGCGTCGCTGGTCAAACCGACTAAGAAGGAATGTCAAAGCTTCACAGCTGACCGAATTCTCGACTTTTTTGTGCGTCAAATTGGAGTTACCTATGACTGTTTAAAGGTACAAAATTACTTTAAGGTTGATTTGCCTCAATTCCACATCTGAAACACTAAGTTGAAAGACTTATGCAAAAGTACGGTGTGGACGGTAATTGTGGGCACTTCTTTAATTGGTACATCCAATGCCTCAACCACACTTTTGTTTATTTGAATCTTCACCTAAAAGTTAATAAAAAGTTTTTTATTAAACAGATGCTATGGAATTTATGCTTGCTTCTTTCAACATAAATTAGATTCACACTCAAAAAATTAATACCGTAAACTTAATCCTAATTGCCATCTAAATTTAAAGGACACTTTGAAATTGCAATTAAGTCAAGTGATACCTGGAACCCTATATGCGTAACGGAAAGAAACTATTCATGATTGAGTGAGACCTCACATGGATGAGTTTGCGTTCTTAATTAGAAAAGACTTAATTGAGTTACATAGTGAATATATAGAAACTCAAGGCATTAAAATGGATGAAACATGTTTACAATGGCAACAGTTATTACATTTAACATCCCAAAATATTTAGAAATTGAAAAATGATTGTTCAATACTTGTTCGCAAGTTACCACGTTGAATACATTCATCACAAAGCAGATCAACTGATGTGATGAGTTTAAGTCAATGTGGTTCTAGTTTTTCAAGGAAATACTATGGTTAATGAATATTACCTGGGTATATTTATTTTCTTAAACCAAGGTATTATCGAAATACTAATAATTTTGAACTTTTTCTGTAGAAATGGCTTCATTCCGAAAATAAACTTTAGTCTGCGATCAAGACTTTCTTCGCGCCAGAAACACTGACTGGCCCAAATGTCAATGAACTGGTATTCGCTTGTTAAAATTGTCTTGATAGTAGCGGAAATTATTTGACTATTTGTATAAGCTGTCTTGGACAACCCGTTGACACAGCAACTGAGGCTGAAAAGCAGTCATTTCAAAGCAGAATATAAAAAGCACACTGATTGGTGCTTGTATTATGCTTGGAAAAATGTCACCTGCTCTTCAAATGCAGTTTGAAAATTATCCACCCCAAAACATGCTGGCTGAACTTCGAAAAATGTTTGAGAAACCTCCCGCTGTAGAAATCTACGATCTGGTGGATGCTCTACATAGTTGCAGACAGGCCCCTGGTAAACCCGTTAGTGAACATGTATTGGAAATGATATACTCCATGGACCACTTACATAACACTGGGAAACCATAACGACAATGATAAGGCCTGATAACTTAATCAACAGGTCCCTTAAAAAGATTTTGTTGATTTTGTAAGAAACTTCAATTATGCATTGCGTGGGGAAGACAGTTACTAAAGCACACGCACTGCCATTGAATTCGAAAAGGTTTTAAAGACAAAGCACCTACTCCTCAGTATTTTACATTACAAAAGGGTAGAGATAACAAGCCAAAACCGGCAAGTGAACAAGAAGGACAAAGTCAAGATTACGGCCTGATTAGAACAAGCAAGATAGTGCCTTATCACCAAAGCCTAACCAATCCTTTGAAGAAAAGGAAAATCCTAAAATGGATCAATCTTGTCACCACTGCCACTTTGTTTGCATTGGAAGAGGAACTGCCCTCTTTATATCGAAGAGTCGCGTGCAAATAAAAGAAGTCTGAGACCGATGCTGCATTTTTAAACAGTAACTTATTCTGCAATTGAGTTGAATCAATCTAACTTCCAAATTTAATTCCTAGTTATATGATACGGGATGCGGTATTCATGTTTGTAATACGCTACAGAGATTTAAAGAAGAAAAGAAACTATCTTATGGGGATTAATATCTGCAAGTGGGCAATGGAACACAAGCAGCTGTTGAAGCCATAGGAATGTTTGATTTAGTTTTACCTTTGGGTTTAGTACTGAAATTAAACAATTGTTATTATGAACCTTCTATAGTTAGAGGTGTTGTTTCCCTTTCATGTTTGTTGGATCTTGGTTTTTATCATACTTATTGCGATTAATGGAATTTCTTTTTCTTTTTAAATGGTGTGATTCTATTTTAGTGCTATACCGGAAATGGTGTGTTTGAAATTGACATAAATAACAATGTCCCCAAGAATAATAATAATTCTATTTTTAGCATCAATAAAAAGAGAAAGTTAGACTTGGATTCTTCTTATCTTTGGCACTATAGACTTGCGTCCGGGAGTATATTGGCAAGACCGCATGCAAAAGTCTTCATCGTAAAGGTCTTTTTGGAAAATATCGATGAGACATTATTTGATAAATGCGAACTTGTAAATCTGTGAAGATGACAAAGAAACCTTTTAATAAAAATATTGAAAAGGCTACATATCTACTTGGTTTAATACATACGGATGTATGCGGACCACTTAGACATGTGTCAAGGAAAGGTGCTAGCTACTTCTTAACCTTTACGGATGATTTCAGTCGTTATGGATATGTTTATTTACTTAAACATAAACATGAGTATTTGAAACATTTAAGGTTTTTCAAAGCCAGAAAGATAGAAATTGCAACTAGGAAAGAAGATTAAAGCTCTTCGATCCGATAGAGGTGGTGAATATTTAAGCCAAGAGTTTAAAGATTATCTAAGTGAGAATGGAATAGTTCAGAATCTTACTTCTCCATATACTCCACAACAAAATGATGTATCTGAAATGATAATTCGTTACATTATTGATATTGGTGCGATCTATGTTTAATCTTAACTACTCTACCGTTATCCTTTTTGGGATTAAGCCCTTAGAATCGGCTATTCGTATTCTTAATATGGTACCCACTAAGAAGAGTTGATAAGACACATATGAAATATGGCACGGCAAGAGCGCCGAATTAGTCCTTATATAAAGGTCAGGTGTTGCGAGGCTATGAGAACGTTGACTCAGCTGATAACTCCAACAAGATCTGTTAAGTGTACTTAGTAGGATACCCAAAGGAAACTATGAGTTACTACTTTATTATCCACCTGAAACAAAGAATTGTTGCTAGGTATGGAGATTTTCTTAAAGAGATCTCAATATCCATAGAATTTCAGTGGGATAGATTATGATCTAGAAGATGATCATAGATACTTACCTTCTGAAAAACACTAAGCTAATTCTAGTAGAACCTGTAAGTCTTGGTCCGTCCATCGGAAATTAATTCCTGTCCGAAGGGTCTGAAGGACTAAACGTGCACCCAACCGTCTTGTGTCTAAATCATGGAGGTTGAAGTGATGTAGTAGGGGATCTTGGAGAACCTGCTAATATAAAACTGCAGCTTTGACCTGATTAAGGTAATATGCAAGGTGCAATGGTGAGGAATGAAACTCCATGAAAGTTAATGAAGTCTGGACTGAAGTAGAACCCCTCCTCTAATGCTAAAATAGTAAAGGATTAAGTGCTCTTCAAGAAGAAGACTGACATGGACGGAAAGAACATCACCTATTAAAGCTCGTTGGTTTAGCTGAAAGGCTGCACTCAAACCTATGGGGTGACTACAAGGAGACATTTTCTCTGTATCAGACATTAGAGCTATTATAGATTCTTATGGCTATAGCAGCGTACTATGATTATGAGATTTGGCAAATGGATGTTAAAACTGCCTTCTTAAATGGTCGCTTAGATGAAGACATCTATATAGAGCAACCTAAAGGGTATGTAAATCCAAAGTATCCAAACCGTGTAAGCAAACTTCAAAGATCTATTTATGGTTTAAAGCAAGCATCACGTCAATGGAATAAACGATTTGATGAGGAAATCAAAAGGTTTGGATTTACTTAAAATCGTGATGAGCCATGTGTATATCGCAAAGCTAGTGGGAGTAATGTAGTAGTCTTGAAGACCTATATTTTGATGACATGTTTAATCATGGTACAACAACAATTCCAAGACTTAAGGAAGTTAAGGAATTATCTTGGAAAGTGTTTTTGCTATGAAGGATTTAGTAGAAGCTGCATACATTTCTGTGAATTAAGATATATAGAGATAGATTCACTGCGGTTTGATTGACTTAATCAAAGTGATTACATCGATAAGATATTGAAGAAACATCAGTATGCAAAACTCTAAGAAAGTTTATACTGAAGGAAGTCAACTGATTTGAGTAATGAAATGTGCGCTTCATCAGATGAGAAAAAGCTTACATGAAAAAGGTACCCTTATGCTATCGCTGTAGGGATCTATCATTGTATGCTGTCAGGTGCCACAATGCCAGATGTTGCTTTTTGCACAAAACTTAGTCAGTCGATATCAACAGAATCCAGGAAAGCCCAATGGGTTGCTGTTAAACATATTCTAAAGTATCTGAGGAATACAAAAGATATGTTTTTAGTGTACGAAGGAAATCCAGATACAGAACTTGAGGTTACAGGTTTCTGTGATGCGTCCTGGCAATGCGATAAAGATGATACGAAGTCTCAGACGGGTTATGTCTTTGTCGTCAATGGAGGAGCAGTAGACTGGAAGAGCAAAAAGCAGACAACCATTGCAATGCATGCAACGCAATCTGAGTACATGGTTGCGTCAGAAGCTGCAATGGAAGCCGTTTAGATTAGGAAGTTTGTTGGAGATCTTGGAGTGATGCCTTCAATAAATAAACCTATTAATATGTATTGTGACAATTCTGCTGCAATCACATTCGCCAATGAACCTGGAGTCATGAAAGGCGCCAAACATTTTCTGCGTAGATATCACTATGTTCGAGAACAAGTCGAGAGTGGTGAAATCCAATTGATAAATAAGTTTCACTAAGATAAAAACCTAGCTGATGGCTTTTTTATATTACAAAAGCTTTACTAGAGAAGGTTTTTTTTTTTATTATTAACGAACAAGCCAATGTAAATTGGACTTCGATTAGCTAGTAGTTTCATGCCATATCTGTGGATAGTGTTTGGATAATGGATTGTGTAAACATTATTATTTGATAAAAAAAAATGATGTTATGTTTATTTTGGATTATTTAATTGTTATCCTAATTTACATGTTATAAATCCTTGAATAATGAAAATATTTCTAAATGTCCGTTGTCGATTAAATGATATGGAATATTAATTGAATTAAGACATAATTCTGAGTATTGGTTAGAAAAACTTGAAAGTATATTGATGAGTTGACCTAACCAATTTCAACATGATATTTAATGAGATTAATATAGGACTTTATCCCAACTTGTGATTGTACTTTTATGGAATACTTTCATTAAGTAAATCAAAAATAGTTATCCTCCATACTGAGATACAGAAACTTTATGGTTCTAGTGCATTTCCTTGAAGCAATTTAACGCTAACGTAACTTTTAGCTATAACGGAATGTTTTCAGAAGTGTTTGCAAATTCATGATATTGCTTGTAGTCAATAAAGGATTGTTTCCTTCAAATACTTTTTTGAATTTTAATACAGCTGGGCCCCTCGAGGATTGGTAAGATGTTATGTTGTGGCCACACCCAAGATTTTTCTGGAATACGTCAGAAGATATGGTAATCTTGTGCACTCAGATAAAACGAGAAACAGAATCCGATAAATAAAGGAATGACTAAGATCCATATCCTTATTAACATTGTATTAGAAACAAAAGGATAATAATAATGATGAATCATTAAAAGGTTTTTCCAGGAGACCTTACTTGAGATCATACTAGAGGCATCGGCGTGTAACTAGACGCTAACCGATGTGATCACACTATTAAATATTGTTCTAATTGGGAACAGTTAGTTTATGTATGTATAAATATAATAGATGTGTGTTATGATCAAACTCAGATCATGGTGATTGGCACTCACTACGAGTTAACAAATTAAATAAATAATATAATTTGTTAATTTTAAAACACGTAAACGTTTAACGGTCATTAAGTATTTAACGGAAAAATACAACGACCAATAATTGACGAAGTACAAGTAACATAATTTACAGATAATTGATGTTACATAATGTTACATAATTAATGAATTGATGTTACACAATTGATGTTACATAATTAATGAATTGATGTTACATAATTGATGTTGCATAATTAATGAATTGATGTTACTTGTTCACCAAGTATTAGGGTTAGGGTGCCTATATAAACACCCATATGGAGAGGTGAAAGAGACACAATAATCCCTAAACTCTATCACTCCTTTGTCCTACATTCGACCCCATAACCTTGGGTTGATCGGATCAAATCGTTCGTTTAAACGCTACGTGTTATCAAGCTAGTGATTGGTTAACTCGATACATAGCGTGTGTACAAGATCGTGATACAATCTTCCTTTAGATTGTTCTTGGATTGTTTTCGTATAAACCCTAATTAGGGTCATGGAGATAATCCCCTAAGCATATTGATTCTGTTCGGCTAGACTCAAAAGGTAGTAACCCTAATTCGTAATTATTCAAACATGTTATTTGATCCTTTATTTGCTTCCACTATTCTATGCTTTGATGTTATGGTTTAATATAATTGTTATGAAAGTATAAAACCATCACTTTCTTAGGTCGTACTTTTTTTACCCGAATAAAAAAAACAAGGAGTTTGGCATTGAAAAAGATATAAGTTAAAAGAACTACTAGTATGTAAGCTATGCTCAAAAAATTTCCATCTATAGAAAACTATAGCATTAATAACTAACTTGCAACATAAGTACGTACATAACTGTGGAAAATTATAACAAAGATCACAAAAACACTGAGTTTCATACAAGCAACCACCCTTTTTATTTTTTAATCACTTCAAATGTGATAACAGGTTTTGAGTTCAATACAACAACAAAAAAGATAAACAACAATTACACCAGAAATCTAATTCTTTCTCAAAGATTGAGAGAGATTCACAGAACTAGAGAGAGATATGAAACTTAGAGAGAGAAACTAAATAAATTAATTAAAACAATATGCATTTATAAGTTGAGTTTATATACCCAAGTAACCCTAGCTAACTTTCCATTAAGCTCCTTGAAATATTCACTTGTGTCAACTTTAGTCCTTGCAATAAAGAAAACTTGACAAAACACAAAACGTACCATAACTTACCTTTTGACCCTTCCAGGCAGAACTTAATTCACACTAAGTCCAAACTACAAGAGCTAAGTTTAGCAATTTAACATTCCCCCAAAACTAGCTCTTGTACATATCATATAAGCCAAGCATCTCACAAAACTTATTATAATCCCGAACACTTAACCCTTTTGTGAATATATCTGTAACATTATCAGCATATTTCACCTAAACAGTTGTAACCACTCCTGCTGAAACCTTTTCTATCAAGAAAAACAACTCAATTTTAGAATTTTTATTTTTCTCATGGAAAACTGGGTTTGCTGCAATTTGGATTGCAAAACTATTGTCACAATGACTTGGAACTGGGCGAGAGATTCAGATATTAAGTTCAGACAAAACCTTTTGAATCCAAATAACTTCACATGTTATAGTATTCATTGCTCTATATTTTGCTTCAGCAGAAGACTTAGCAAGCATAGACTGGTTTTTGCTTTTCTAAAATATTAAACTTTTACCCAAAAAAAGTGAGTAACAAGTAACAGCTTTCTGATAGCCTTACACTTGGCCCAATCAGAATCAACAAACACATTCAGATTCAATTCCTTTTCTTTCACTAAATATATGCCTTTACAAAATGCATTTTTCAAGTACTTGAGTACTCTAAATGCAAGTTTCAGATGAGATTGCAAAGGTGCAATCACGTACTGACTTAACACATGAACAACATAACTGATATCAGGCCTTGTTTGAGTAAGGTAAATTAATTTACCTACAATCTTCTGATAGTTATTAATACTAGTTAAAGGACTGTCCACATAAACCTTTTTAGGCTTTGCAGTACACTATTTAGTTTCTAAAGGAGTACCACAAGGCCTACAGGCAAGCATACCAAACTATGCTAAAGCATCCAAACAATAACTCCATTGAGTCAAAAATAAGTTGCCATTTAACTCTAATACTTCAATACCGAAGAAGTATTTCAGCTTACCAAGATCCTTTATAAGAAACCTGGAACTAAGAAACTCTTTTACTCTATTAATTTCATCAACATTGTTGCCAGTTATAACAATATCATCAACACAAGTAAGGCAATAATAACACCATTCCTTTTCTTAGTAAATATTGAAAAATCATTTTCTATTAAAACAGATGTAAATTTCTCATTCCATTTTCTAAGAGCTTGTTTCAAACCATAAAGCGATTTGACAAGTTTACATACTTTATTATCAACCTTATCAAAATATCCTTCAGGAAGACTCATATAAACATCCTCAACCAATTCACCATACATAAATGCATTATTGATGTCCAATTGGTATATAGGCCAATTTTTATGCATAACTATAGTAAACAAACATCTAACAGTTACAATTTTGACCACATGAGAAAATGTCTCCTTATAATCAATTCCCTCTTTCTAATTATAATCTTTAGCAACTAATCTGGCTTTAACCTTTCAACCTCACCACTAGACTTATACTTAGCCTTAAACACCCACTTACTTCCTTTTATTGTTCTACCAACAGGTAAGTCAGTTATTATCCAAGTACAATTTCTATTCAAGGCTTCCATTTGATTCATAGCCTCAATCCCCATCTAATATCACTAGCAACCTTAGTATAAGACTTAGGCTCACTAATTTTATTAAGGGTAATTGAGATTTTAAAATTCTCAACACTCAACTTAGAGTAGTTAACTTGCTTGTTAATATTATATTTACTCTTCATTGGCAACAAAATCCTTAAATTTTTGCAGGCATGCTTATTTTCCTAGTAGATCATCTTAAATTAACACTCTGACTGTCTGGATTAAAAATTGGTGGTGACTGAAACTAATCGTTAAAGTCTTAATAAGATGTGTCATCACCCTCAGATTCACCACCTTTTTCATCGAGTATTGCACTCTCCAAGTTATCACAGTATGCTTCTGCTGATGTGTTATCATCAGGATGCCCCACGTCATCCCTCGTAGCATCACCAGTATTTTCAGTACCTACATGTGAAAACTGGTATGTACCTTTATCTATTTTGACCTACTATCTCTCCCATCATTATTGGGTTCACTTGACAACTCATCTTCTAGATCAATATTGAAAATATTTAAACCATTGACATTTTCCAACTAAAAATTGTCTTCTTTAATTTTAGAACTGCTTTTAAATGGAAAAATAGTTTTATAAAATTTCACATCCCTTGAGTAATAAAACCTTTTAATTTCCAAAGTATACAACTTATAACCAACAAACACATATTTTTTCTGACCTAGAAGAAAACTTATCAGCATTCTTCAACACAGTAGAAAAACATAAACATCTAAAAACTTTTAGGTGATCGAGAAAGATTTGGTTCAATTTAAAAAATCATTTCATAAAGTGACTTTCTAGACAACATAGAGCTAGGTGTCATGTTAATTAAGTAAACAACAGTTAACACACACTTAGACCACATGTTCAAGGGAACCCCCCTTAAAACATGAGGGACCTAGCAAGATTCAATAAGTGCCTATGCTTTCTATCTGCTATACCATTCAGTTGAGGGGTGTATGAACATGAGGTTTGATGAAAGATACCATTTTCTATACAAAATTTATCCATATTATGATTCACAAATTCACTTCTATTATCACTTTTAAAAACTTTAACAATTTTATTAAATTGATTTTTAATCAAATAATATAATGTAGTGATATTAGAAAAAAACTTCATCTTTTCCCCTCAACAAGAAAACCCAACCTTGTGTATTAATTAACCATAATTAAAAAAAAACTTATAACCCTCCTTATTTTGAACCTTGTATAAACCTCATACATCCAAGTGAACCATCTGTCCAAGATCCTTGGTTTGATGCTCACTAATTCGAAGAGGCTCTCTAGTCTGTTTTGCCTTATGGCGGACCTCACACGGATCATTCTTTGAGTTTATTTCAAAATAAAGTTATGTTTTAAAAGATTTAGAACTTGGTCAGAAGGATGACCAAGTCTGTTATGCCATATACATATAGATAAACAACAAACTTTAATGTTATTATTAACCAAATTTTTACGTGTATTCAAAAAATACAGTCTATTACTCTCATTACCAATCCTTACTTAGGTCCTTAGAACAGAATCATGAATCTCACAAGTATTCTCATCAAAAATACCTTTGTATTTATTATCCTTGCTTAGTCCGTGCACCGATAAAATGCTAACTTGATAGCCTGGCACTACTAATACATCATGAATCATAATAATTTTATTAGTAAGTTTAAGGCTGCCAATATGTGTCACAAAAGCTTTTGTACCATTGGGGTGACTAATAGTCATGTTTAACTTTGACACATCAACAACATTAAACATATTGATAATGGTGTAAGTCATATGTGACTTGCACCAGAATCCATAATCCAACCAATATATATCTTATAAGAACTTATGATTAAAAGATTTAGAAGAACAAAAACTGATCACACAATTTATACCTGCAATGTTTGCAAGCATACTGCTAGAACTAGATTTCTCACTTATAAGAGCCGTTAGTCTTTTATATTGATCATCTATGAATGAGTTAGATGAACCAGCACATTGATCCTTATTTTCTGAAATAGCATTATTACTTGAAGAGCCTCTATTAGTACTAGTATTTTTTAAAATTGGGAGGATAACCAACAAGCTAAAAACATTTATCAGCAGTATGACCATTCATATTGCATTGAGTTCAAACAAGATTAGGCCTATTAAGCTTTTTGTACTGATTATTAGTATTAGACCAATTATTTTTTCTTTGATTAGTTCTTGCCACAACAGCAGTGTTACCATTACCAGATTTAGACATATTATGAGACTGAGTGCTCTTGTGAGACTCATCTCTGGACAAAGTAGCAAAATCACCCTTAACATCAGGTATAGGGTTTGTAGTAAGGATTATACTACTGAGAGGAACATAAACCTCATCTAACCCTATGAGAGACTGCATCAACTTGAGAAGCTGATTACGTTTCTTTAACTTTTTAGAGTTCTTACAAATTCAGTCTGGCAAATTGACAAGGGAGTCATATTTCCTCCATAGTGCATTAAACTTGTGATAATACTCTGATAAAGCAGTGCTAGACTTAGACAGAGAATGAATCTTAAAATGCATATTAAAAATCACAAAAGCATCTTGTTTGTTATATATTTATTCTAATACATCCCAAACTACCTTATCATTTTTAGAAAAAACATGACCTATAAACACATCTTGAGAAACACATCCAAGAATCCAATTAAGAAACACATAATTATTCTATCCCATTGTTCTTGAAGAAATCCTTCTTCGTCATGTCTTTTTAACTTTCCATTAATAAAACCAAGTTTATTTTTAGTATGAATAGCAATAGTTATTACAGCTTTCTAAATTTTATAATTTTCAGTACCTTCAAGTTTAAAATTGATTAAAGGTACCTCACTTGTATCATTACTATGCAAGAACAAATGGATCATACTAATTTATATCACCACCCCAGAACTAGAAGTTACCTCCTTGTTCTTGGGTGGTTTATCACCATCAACTGTAATGACAAACAAATAAAAATAGATAAAGAGAATAGATTAAACACAAAACCACCAGATAGAAGTAAGTAGACTTAGTTACCTGAGTGGTACAAGGCACACACCTACTGAGAGCTTAATGAACCAGTATTCTTTGCTTCTTTAAGAAGTAGGTCAAGATTCACTCAAAGTTAAGGGTATATACACATGAAACCAAACAACAACAGCAATTGAGTCAGTTAACTACCAAACTCCATCAATCATAAATAATCCTCCAAATCCAAAACCAATCACAAAACATAAATCCTCTAAACCTAACCCTTCTACCAATTCTAGAAAACCTAAGAAAAAACCTAGACAAGATATCTCCATACCAACCAAACCAGATGAACAACGAAAAACCAACCTAAAATTAAAAAAGGAAAAGATTAATAAGAGAAAATTATAACGACCAAATAAACAATAGATCTTAACTGATCTATTATAACAGAAAAACTAACAAAATCAATAATCAAAGAATTAGGGTTTTGATACAGTAAAACCCTAAGATCAAGATCTACCAAAATCTTGATCTATAATCAATCAATCAACACCTCTTGACAATCAATTGGTCGTAAAGAACTAAACCTCCAAATTTTAGGAACCCTAAAATTTGAAATATCACAGATCAACCAATAAACCACTTAATCGATTAATTCAACCAAGAATTAAGCGATTAACACCTCAACTTGTACTCATCTAAACTCAAAACACAAAAACCCTAAAAATTTTGAAACCTTAATTTTTTAAAAATAATCGATCTTTGTATCAAAGCTAACCTAGCTCTGATACCATATGGAAAATTATTACAAGATCACAAAAACACTTTGAGTTTATACAACCAACCTCCCTTTTTATTTTTTAATCGCAAAATCTGACTATCGGTTCAAATGTGATAACATGTTTTGAGTTCAATACAATACAGGATAAGACAAACAATAATTACACCAAAAACCTAATTCTTTCTCAAATATTGAGAGAGATTCACAGAATTAGAGAGAGGTATGAAGCTTAAAGAGAGAAACTAAACAAAATGAGGCAGCTATAAGTTTAGTTTATATACCCAAGTAACCCTATCTTACTTTCCATAAGCTCCTTGAAATCTTCACTTGTGTCAACTTCAATCCCTGCAATAAATAACACTTGACAAAACACAAAACTTACCATAACTTACCTTTTGACCGTTCGAGTTAGAACTTAATTCACACTAAGTCCAAACTACAAGAGCTAAGTTTAGCAATTTAACAATAACCTACTTTAATTTGATACATAGTCCACTTCAATGGTCTTTCCTGCGTACTAAGCCTCCTTTATATAGCAATCCAAGTAATGAATTCGAAAGAATGCTTTGGTATACATTGAGAAAACCAACTAATTCCTAGGTACTAATACATAAGGTTTGAACCCATATGATAAAGATATATTGCTAGAAGGAAAATCTAAGAATGCAAACTGCAAACTTGAAAGAAGATGGTGAGTGAAAATAAAAGAAGCTTATGGCCTAGTTTATATTCACGACTTTTGTTTTACGTAATTGTTATAACTAAACTGATGTGTCGGTCAAGGAACTCATTTCTTCAGAAACCAATAAACTAATGTCGATCTGTTTTTATTCATGCGTATAATTTTTCAAATAGTTTTGATTGGAGCTCACACCATTTACTAAGTTTGGTTACTAATATGGAATATCATGAACATTTACTCAATAATAATAAAATAAAATGATAATTTCTCTTACAAAATCTTCCTACAAATCATCTTACACATAGGATTCTGACAAGTGACGGAACTGACGGTTTGGATTTTGAAAGATAATAAGTAGGAAAATGTATATTTTATGATTGTGTGTGTAGGAAGATAAGTACAATGATTTTGTAGGGGACTTTAGCAATGCTCATAATAAAATACATTAATTTTATGCCATGGATTCCAAATGTGGTCAAAGTAACCAGCCAAGCCAGTTGAAGACAACTTATGTAGTTCTTTAGATTGCAAGTTGACATAATGACATATGACTTTTCTCATAATTGAATAGTTTGGTTGGTGCAAACTAACAACCAAAACTAACATAAAGAAGACGTCTATCAATATAACATTATCGAATCAATACAAACGATACAGAGAATGCTTAAGTTCTAACTTTGTAAACATTGAGAGAAAGAAACTAAATATATGATAAAGATAATAAAGCATCTTATTGATTTTCTGTTTAAAGAGAATAACGAACCTTAAAGATCGTGTGTTATGTTTATAAAGAATTTTATGTGTACGCGTAATCGAAATTCTGACTAGCTAAAAGCAAAGTTCATAAGGAAAATCATTAAAATCATTCCTTTCATGCATCTGCTCCATCTCAAAACCATGGCCATCTGTACTAGCGGTATAAGAATATGCGTTTGAGGATATTATGCCCCCATGACCAAACGGTGTCATAGATATCTGTTCTAATGGTCTTCTTGAGATACACGTGTTCTGGTAATCAACTGATAGATAGTTGTTCGAAAATGATGGCTCGTTGTGTCTGAAACTACCCGCCAAAGGAAACCCCTCCTTGAGTTCTTGTTTTATGGAGGGGAAATTAGGCTCAGCATGAATGTTTTCAATGTATCCCTTATTCTCGAAGCTAATTAGATGAAGTGAGGTATCTCTTGGTTCAGGAAAATCCAAAACAATTGCGGGCGCTCTTTGTAGATTCTTGCAAGTATGGTCGCCACTGTAGATTGTTTTATATTTTGGCGGACTGTCTTGAATCTGTTGAACTTGTTTGGTTGCTAGGCAACCTTGGTCAAATTTGTAAGTACATCTGTAATAGTTCCTGCATATAAAAAAAATATACGCTAGCAAAATTAGTAAGATTTATTAGTAATTCTTGAATACAGGAAATTAAATCAGAATCAAACTATTTGTATATATTTCTTACAAAGAAACTTCTTCTTATGATTGCAAAACTCATTAATTGTGTCCAAATAAACACACCTTTGATGTTTGGAATTTAGAATCTGTTTTTGGCCATATTTTCTCCATGCATGTCCATCATCAGCCAAAACCGAAGTGATTTGTGTAGATGTCCATGTGTTTTTACTGCAATTGCCCCAAAAAGGAGTTAGTTGCTAGAGACTTGGATATAATGATATGATGCTATTCACTAAGTTACAAGTATATATAATCAGTATTTATATGTTAGACGTACCTTTTTTTATAACATCGGCCCCTTTTAATTTTTGCTGGTGTTATTGTCTTGTGAATGTCCGAATATTTTAATTTCTCCTCATCTGAACTACATGGGGAATGAACATCGCTCGTCATAAGCTGGATAGACTCATTGGAACTACAAGAGCTCATGATAGACAAAGTGTTCTCGAACATCCCCTGGATTCGAACCACTAGACCATCTTCTGATATGGGGCCAGTAGAGTCGATCTTTTTAGGCCGAAAAAGCATCTCGCAAAGAATATTAATCATTTCTTGACCTTCTGTTAGAGCTTGAATAGCTTGAATATTGTTGCTTGGTACACTTTCAGGCCAAATTGAAGACTCCATATCTGAATTCGGTTATTAGTTATCTGTGCTGGTATTAAAAAAAGAAGTACAACACCATAACACTAACTGTCGGTATTTATATTGTAAAGTCTTTATGGACAAAAGATAATCTTAAAATAATAAATTATAGAAAAGGCAAGTGACAAGAAGGTCAACAGTTTCATCTTCAAACACTTTTGGAAATTTATATACCACATCCACCTGCCAGAGTGCCCAATAGAGTAATTTGTGCTGGGCTAGAAATATAAAATCGCCTAAAATACAGTGAAGCTCCAACGTTGAATTAGAGCCAAGAAGTTTTGAGATCGACTCAATCTTGTCTCGATATCGAAAATATATACATGCATTTGAATTTAGTACTGTATGATTGCTAACCTCATGTCAAATGATATATGGACTCAACTTTACTCGAATGATTCAAAATGATATGTCAGCATACATGTTAAGAGAAAAAAAGAGTTAATAATAGAAAATCTCGGATCAAGCTTTTTTATATGTTTAGTTTGTAAGCTTCTACTTATTTCAAGCCTTTTTAGGCGAGAGCTTGACATTAATAACTAAATTTTATAATTCTTGGATTCATACGTTGCTTTAAACTCTATACTGCAGTTTAAGTTTTCTAATGGACTATTAACGCTAATATTATCTAGACCATGTTTCTTAAAGTTTATACTCGGATCGTGGTCCATAGTTTGTACGCATGCAAACTAAGGAGCAACTTTAAGCTTTTTGTTAAAAGATTATATTTGAACTCAGGGAAAGCAGTGATATTTATAGCTGTGAGGACGTTTATTCAAAACCGTGTTTTTGGGTGCATAGAAGTTGACGAGGATTCATATATATGACAATAATAACTTTGTGGTTGTTAGAAAAAATAAATTCTGATTCATATAGTAGCACGTAAACCTTTATATTGGAGTCATTTGATAAATACATATAGTTTTTGTCTCGATACGTACGGTTTGATTTTATTTAAATAGTTATTATTGACTATGATTTAAGATCAAAAATTTCAACTTCAGCTAACTGATCTTCTTCCACATTATGTCTGAGATTAAGTCTTGGTCCTGGTTTGGTTCATTTTTTAAGTCAATAAATATACTGTAGTAGTTAATAGTCACCAATGTTTAGACAAATGACGGTTTACTAAATCTATTGTATGAAAACAATCATCGAACTTTCCGAAGTTTTACTTTGAATTATTTCAATCAAAGTTCAAAAGAAGCCACCCAACTAATTGGAGATTTATTTAAAATACTAGTATATCAAAACTTGGTTAAAACTTCGTTACAATTTACTAATTGAGATTTATTTAAAACTTGGTTACAGTTTACGGGACGACTTTTCAGGCTTACGATCTTAATTTAAATTTTATTTTGACTTTGGAATATAATATATGATTTGTTTTTATTTACTTCGAGACTCATAAAAGTTCATGCATTGACATCGTGTATTGTTTACGTAATGAGATATTAGGCGGCCGCGTGTTGCTGACAAGCCTGATATCCGATAAATTTCGTTTAATATGTATTTTTAGTGTTAAGGTTACAATTTTATAATTTTTGTAATAAAACTTCAAAACTGAATCAAAATTATGGTAGACATATATGCAAAATTAAACAATCTTGTAATATACCGATAATAGTTTAAATTTTTGCATGTAAAACTCACATGTCTTTTTTCTGACGTGCATTCAAAGTGTTACAAAAAGGTAATGATATTGTCAGGCAACTCATCCGTATTTAGAGCACCAGTTGGTGAACCATAAATAGTTCACCGGCTGGTGCTCCTAATACGGATAAACTATGCAAAAAGTTAAAACTGAAACAGAACCGCGAAAATAGCAATGAACATTTTCGTGTTGAGGTAGCGTCCAAAAATATGATGTTTCACCGCGTAACTGAGTTGGTTGATGTCCAAGACATGAATGTTTGTCATTTGTTGATGGCATTGGAACAATTTGAGAGAATAACTTTTGTCCAAACATTTTATAGCTTTTCTAGCACCTACATAAGTCACAATAATAGTTAGTCTTATGTTAAACTCTTAAAATGAAATTTTATACACATGTTAGAAAAGAAAAAGTTAGATTACTATGCTTACCAGGAAGATCTTTAGGACTCAATGGCTGTGTGATAAAATAGTTGGCGGTCAAATAGACCCAATTTGATTTCATTGATGACCCTATCCCACCTCATTGTTGACTTAGTTTACAAACATCAAAAAATAAATAGACGTTTATGAAAAGTATGTATTACAACCGAAAATAAAAATAACATGTAAGCATCTGGCGTGACAGTTTATGCCAAATATATGGCATATCTAAAACCCAAAAACTCTTCCTACATAGAAAATCCGAAAGAGTTTACTAATAACAGTTTTTTTTGGCGTTATGTTTATGAAAACTTATAGCATCAAAGAACGCAAAAAATAGACATGGAGACACCGAACAAACTTGGCGTAAAAGGGTTGCACAATCCAACAAATTATATTATGCTCAATATATAAAATGGATATATTAACATCCGGCCATGGAGGATGGAAGAAATCGATATAACAATTCTTTAAGAAGCGTGTTAGGAAAATTTTTGTTAAAAAAACAAGATAACGGTTAGCTTTTCACAAAACATTTCCTACAAGCATCATAAAGACTATATATGTAGATTTCTTCCACTCCCTCACTCTAACATTAGTATAATCATTTGGTGTATAATGGATAGCCTAAATAAAAAGTTAAACAATGGCTCATCAACAAGACACAGAAGAATCACAATATGGTTCAGATATCGTATTACCTAAAAATTCACAGGTGCGTTTTTATGGCCTCCTAATTTTTTTACTAGCCAAAATACGACGTAATGGTAGAGAAAATCATCATATCCAAACAACTGTTATTTAAATTTCATGCACAAAAAAGCTTAGGATGTATATATAAAAATGCCTTGACATAAAGTAGTGTTCCATCATCTAAAGAGTTGGTAATACCATTACGACAAAAGTATCAATAAGTTCCCGTGAAACATCACAACAAAAAACGCGCACAAAGAACATATCGTTGTTTTACTATCCATGACATTGATATCTTAGAGTATAACCATATTAATATTAGTTTCTGTCAAGTATATGAGACCCATACAAAAGCAATAAATAGCGCACCCTAGAAAATCTGTATTGTGAATCCGTGACGAACGTAAGGGAAGTATGAAGCCTGTAAGCACATAGCCGTTCCCATAATACTGCCTTTTGCCACCCAAAATGGTGTCTTCTACACACATGATTGGCTTGAATCCTTGCAATGCTATATTCATCCAACCATACTGTTGGAATTTAACAATCAAGTTAACAAATTTAACTCTTACGAGTACGCAACGGCTAGATCGAGTCTAGTACAAATAATTAACATACAAAAACACATAATAAGGAATATGTAAATTAAATAAGAAACATACCCTCGTAGACACCAGCAAATAAATGAAACCAAGAATGAGAAACGAGTGACTAAGTTGTCACCTCTACGAGTGCTCACACAAACACGTAAACAAGCACGCCCGGATGCTAGTCCAAACCTCACGTATATCCAATACAACTATTGTATCCAAAACCCACTGAAAATCGATCACCGAAACCCTCACAAGAAACATAACCGAATTACAGAAAGGTAGTGTAGGGTTTTAACCGAATTCGGTTTAGCCTTTGCTACAGTACAACCGAATTAGAGTATAACAAACCCTAGCTCGAATCCAACGATTGTCACACCTTGACAATATATAAACCAACACCTTAAGCCTTCTGGAACAGATGTGGGATCGAATCACACAAGGAAAATCCCTTAAAAGGATTACCGAATAAGGTAGAAGTGAACAAGGATGAACCAAAATTAAAAGGACCCAATTAGGGTTTGCTTTGCTCGACTGTTTTGAAGAGGAGAGGGACCAAGAGGACTTCTGTGTTTTCCTTGTTATTTTCCACGACCAAAAGGAGTAGGGTATGAGGTCTTAAAATAGCCTCCATAACCCTTAATGTGATAAGAATAAACTACATGAGTTTAAACCTTATCATTGTTTTACACCCTGCATAACTGTTAGATAACCCTCTAACAGTACAACCGAAGATAAGATCTTCAACCCCTAGCTCGAAACCGACTAATGTCACATCCTTTGACATAAGTAAACCAATAAAATAACCTTTCTGGAATAGCCTAGGGATCGAATCACTAATTGAAAACCCACAAAGGAGTTAACCGAAATAGACAGAACCGAAAACAAAACAACCCTAATTGAGGTTTTAGTAATTCGGCTGTTATATTGAAGTAAAGAAGAATGAGGAGAATTTTCTATGTTTTCCTTTATAATATCACGTTTCCCCTATGGAGCTGAGACGTAAGGGGTACATTTATACACCAAGTCTCACTCATGATAAGACAAGAAAGCAACTTGTGATAAGGATAAAAAGCTACAGGTGGTAGTTTAAACTTATCATCTCTTTCATTCATTCTTATCAAAATGAACCTAGACACTCATTGGAACCATTCTAGAATCTCCCTTGGCCGGTTATAAATTTAAGACAGCCAAGGAGTTCTTGTCTAGTCATAGTATGTCCAAACTTGGTTTACATAGAAACTTTTTCGTGAAGTAACAAACGTGCTCTAAATGTTTTATCGTGTGTGCCCCTAATAGGCTCACACACTTCTAGTCGTGTTCAAGCTAGTCCAACTCACATAACCCAACACATTTAAATTTCATTAGATAAATTTAATAATGAAACAAAATAGCCTATCGTTGCCTTTTCTTAAGAGAACAAATAGCAAGTAAAATTCAACTTATCGTGCCTCGTTATTTTAGCTTCTAATAGCAAGAAATCTGTCTTAAGATTTTTATATATTACGTGTATTGCTACTAGAGACAAACAAGAAATATATTGATCATAACAATAAAAAGCAAAGTATAGAAAATGATACTGTAAGCCTTTTGATTATTTAGACTCAATGAACATAAATAAGAAAAATGTTAAGGTCTATGATGCTCACAGTTTCCTTAATACAGATTCATCCTCTTCACGGTGCTTGAGAATCATGAACGTCTATATCCCATAATACAACAAACAGCAGATAACACCGGTTAGCACAAATAAGTATCAAAGCGAACCAATACTTTTCCTTCCTCTATTACAAACCAGATACACATAATATCAAAATGAACGGTAAATAAAGGAGAAGAGTGAGTGTATTTCTTGGTGTGTGAAGACAAATGAGAAAAGCTCTCGTTTATAGGGAAAGATGGTTAAAAACTGTTAGAATATTAATCACACTAATGACTCATGAACACAAAATTAATTCGGTCGTTACAATTGACCATACATTAACTATTCAGTTAATTCTCATTAGTGTGTATTTAATGACCATCAATTGTCATTTAAACCATTTGACCATATTTTTCAACATTTCTCACCACTTTATATTTCTTTCATAATTAAGAGTAGATTATAAGTTAAAAAAACTCTCAAATTTTTTTTGCCACATCACGAGTCACTTGCTTTCTAAAAAACATACTCTCTCAACCACAAAAATAACCTCTCTCTCTCCTTTACACACACACACACACAGCATTTCTGTCTCATACGCGAGATTCTCTCTGAACGCGCTCACCTCACTCTTTAACCTTTAGAGCTTAGTGACATACATTTTGAACCTACCTCACTATTCCCCTGGTGAACGATCAACCCCTCGAGTTTTGTCTATACTACACTACAACGGTTATGTACTCTGCCTAGAAGGGTTGTAAAACTTTGGTGTTACAACCCGCTGCATCAAGGGTAATGAAGCATGAACGACAAACAATAAACAAACTAATTGGCGAGAAAAAGGGCAGTTCTCACAGCTTCGCTATTGTATACTCCCTCTGTCCCAAAATAATTTTCCCCTAACAAAACCAAACAGTTTAAGAAAAACATAATTATTACTGCTTTATCTCTTTTACTTTTCGCAGAATGACAGTTTTACTCTTAACTAATTAATTAATCTCTCTTATAAAGTCTGTAATATAAATTCAACCAAGGGTAAGATGGTAAACTCGATCAAACTTTCTTATCTATTTTTAATATTGGACAATTAAACCGGGACGTCTCGAAAAAAAAATATGGACTATTAAT
>BQNB010003147.1:22297-117492 GCA_026074375.1 Tanacetum coccineum | reverse complement strand
TTTTAATTCATAAAAAATTATAAAAAAGTCAAAAAATATAATTCTTTTTTAGAAAATTTTCTTTTATCATATAGTTTCTATTAAAATTAGTTTTGCTTCCGTAGGGGTTAAATTGCAAAATTTTATTTTTTAAAGAACGGGATTCATTCCCGTTCACGTTTTTTGTATTTTTAAGCTCAATTCAACTCCATTTTTGTTCTAGTTTTCTTTAATCTTACTTTTTAATCAATTAGGGTTAGTTAAAAGTGAAAAAAAATCATTTTAGGTTTATTTTTGAAAATTTAGGGTTTTTAGATTCCGTTTAGGATTCCCGTTTTTCGTTTTTAGTTAAAATTTGTCTTGCCTTAAGTGTTTTTAAGCTTTTGCCTTAGCTTTCCTATAGTTTTAGATAACCAAATCCGAATCTTGTTCCATTCAAGCATATTCTCAAAACGACTCTCGGCTTTCAATTGCTTTCCTAATCGGGGATAACGACCCAGGAATCATACTCCCGGATTTACTATAACTGTGATTGCTTTTTTAATTCTTACCCTTATATTTATACATATATTTATATATTTATTTATATATTTATATTTATATATGTATTTATATTTATATAGGTACAACCAAGAAGAAGTTGATCATAGACCCCTATAGTTATAACTCTTGAAACATGGCAAAACAAGTCCTCATAGTTATAAGTTTCGGAAAGTTACGATATATACCCTTATGCATGAAAAACGTATCGTTTTTAGTCCAAAATCCATAATAATGATATTTTTCAATATAGAAAGTAATTTGCAGGTTATGGCTTATTAATATAAGCTAAAATAAGAAGGTTTAATGTAACGAAAGTTTAAAATAACGATTTGTTAAGCTAGAAATCAAAACGGGTCCAATTAAGGTTTTTAAAATGAAAACGCGCGGGTTTTAAGCTTCAAGCTTTTAAGACATAATGAAATACTTATAATATTGTTAAATAAGCTTATTAGGATAGATTATAACAACATTTTACAAGTTTAGCTTATAGATTAAACAAAAACATGAAATTAGGGTTTCATAGGTTCGATTTGAATCAAAAAGGGAAAACGCATAGGTTTTTGACTTCAAAGCTTTTAACAATAGATTATATATGATTATATGAACATTATAAGGGTATGGAAACAGAATGTGTGCTTATGGAACCTGATTTGAGCTTATGGGTTCAAAATGGGGTCAAAATGGGGACTTTTAGCTTCGTACGCCTATAATAACAACTCCGGGGCTTCAAGGCTTGGTTTCTTCACCTGTATTCTGCTCTTGGGACTTCTCTTGATGTTCTTGATCAGACCTTGGACTCCATTGATGGTTAGAAAGAAAGATTGAAGTTGTGTTTGAAGTGAATAGGGTGTTAGGCTTTATATATGATGTGAATGGCTTAGGGACCAAGTTTAGCAACTTGGTGGCCAAGTTGAATGGAGTAGGGAGCATGTATGATGACTAAGGAGCTTCTAGGATGAGTCATGTAAGGTTTAGTAGGAGGTGGAAGAAGGTGGGAAGAGTTGGGGGTTCGAAAAACCAAGGTGGTGACGAGATGAGGTGGTGGTTGTTTTATGGCCAAGGGTTTTTACTTGGTCACCAAGATGGGTGATGGAGCTGCTTGTGGAGATGTCATAGAG
The DNA here is from genome assembly GCA_026074375.1 of Tanacetum coccineum. NCBI lineage: Eukaryota > Viridiplantae > Streptophyta > Magnoliopsida > Asterales > Asteraceae > Tanacetum > Tanacetum coccineum. The sequence goes on along the minus strand of BQNB010003147.1, from coordinate 115,852 downwards.
GTGCTAGAGTGAGGGTGTGATGATATCATAGTGGTTCTAGACAGGGTGTTTGGTTTGATTTATACATGGCTGTTTTTAGACAGCCAACATCAGAATCTACGCACCTTTGCCATTTCGGCTATAACTAATTCATCCGACGTCGAATCGGGTTGAGTCAACTGGCAAAATGATCACAAGAAATAGGGCTACAACTTAGTACTTTCACTTAATACCGAAACCCTATTGATTTTTCCCAGATCCTATGTTTTGTCAACGGATCAGATTTCTAAAAATTATGAACTAGTTTAAGGGTGGATGTAATGGGGTTTGCTAGGGTTTTTGGGTTTTTCTTTGAGTTAAGGCTAGGTTTTAGGATAGATTAAGGTTTAGGATTAGTGTTAGGATTATGGTTTAGTGTTTAGGATTAGGGTTTATGGCTTAGTTTTAAGTTTTAGGTCTTAGTTTTGAGGTTAAAGTGAAACTAGGGTTTAGGGTTTCGTTTTAGGGTTTGGGGTTTTTAAAATGTGTATGAGAGCTTAGGAGTAGAGTAATTAGGGTTTACATGTTGTATATTGAGTGTAGTATCTTGTACATAAAGTAGGTGTAATGAACTAGAATGAAAACAGAGGAAAAATGACTATTTTGCATGTCATACTTAATGACTTGTACATTGAGCTCTTAAGGACTTGTATATTGATTTGGAGGGAGTTTATATTTCAAATTTCATGTATTGATACTTTTACACATGCTTTGAATACTTGTACATCGATTTTATATGTATACTTTACATAAATTAGGGTTTTTTAGAGGTAAACGTTTTATGTTTAAAGCAACTGTTTTGATTTACGTTGTAAATGAGTACGTTAAATAGATAATTGTATTGGTAATAATGATGTTATAAGTATACCCTAAATTTTTAGAGCTTGACATATTATGATTGTTTATATTGATATAAACATAGTATAAAATGCATAAGTAGGTTCATTATGTTTATTGTGTGAACTTGTTAGTTTGCTATGCAAACAATGTTATAATAATAGAATGTAATAAAGCAAAAAATTTCCCCGTACAAATGTGATCATAATAAAATAGGTTGATTTTGCATTGATGAAAATTTTAGGTTGTTATAGTCCCCCATCCTTACAGAAATCTCTTCCCGAGATTTAGCTGAATGCCGGAGTGATTATTATGATTTGTAAGAGAGTTGCAAATCATGTTGGATATAAATTTGGAAATGAACAGATGATGACTAGAGACTTAACTGTATGAAGGTAATAATGATAATGATTAAATGAAGAAAAGGAATTATTTGTACAAACGGATTGAAAGAAACTTGTTTGTACGAATGCCATACTTAAGCCTACTCATTTATAATTTGTCATTTACAAACAGAGGCGTCCCAATCCTTGTAACTGAGAATTTATAAATTTATAGTTCGGTGACTTATAATATCCTTATTCAAATGAAGAAGCGTCCTAATTCATTTGAATAAGATGATTATAAATCATCCAATTTAAGCATAAAACATGATATTAAAACGGTGTTAGGTAGAAGATGTTTTCGTGGTGGTGTGATTTTTCAAAATTATGAGAAGAATAATGAGACATTAAATCATACGATACTGATCCAGAAATCACACTTAGGGAAATTGGCATACAATTCCTTCTTTCTGAGTAATTTCCAAAATTATTTTCAGATGTTCTGCGTGTTCTTCTTTGTTATAAGAGTAGATAAGAATATCATCGATGAACCTATTATGAATTTGTCTAAGTATGGTTTACACACCTGATTCATGAGATCCATGAATACGGTAGGTGTGTTAATTAAACTAAATGGTATTACTTGAATTTCATTGTGTCCGTATCTCGTTCTAAAAGTAGTCTTAGGAATATCTTCGTCCGTGACTCTTAGTTAATGATAGCCTGATCTTAAGTCGATTTTTGAGTAAACGCTTAAACCTTGAAGTTGATCGAATAAGTCATCGATTCTGGGTAATGGGTAATGATTCTTTACGGTAAGTTTATTCAACTCTCGGTAATCGATACATATTCTAAAAGATAAGAGGAAAGACAGATCTCCTGGATATATACCTTTCGGTTTTTATACAGGATATAAGATTTAGTCGGGTTTTCCTTTGGTCACCTCGAATGATCAAAGTTTCACCATTAATAGGAATGTGGATGACTTTCTTGTCGCAGAGAATGTTGCCATGATACTTGGATAACCAATCCATACCGATGATGATGCCGAAATAAGATTAATTTTGAAATGTTGGTTTTACAAAATCAGGGGGCAACCCTGGATAACGGTACTAAGAAATAGTGAGGTATAAAACAGAACTGTATTATATCATGAACAACTTGCCTTTATACTTTACATAGTCAAGATTTGACAAGTGTTTTTATTTATACCACACATCCTGTGGTTAGGTTCTAACAAAACTATAACTAGGATCTAATCTAGTAATTCGAGGGTCCTTTGTTTCTGCAGTTCCTGGTCTGATGACCTACCTTGTTGCAAGTCCGACATCTGACAGTGCAAGGTCCTATGTGATGTAGGGTGCATCTTGTACACAAGGGACGGTTTCTAGTATACCCATTGTTGGCAGTATAAGCCCTGAAGGTTTCTTGTCTCTTATTCTGCTGTTGGTGGTGATTATTGCTACGGTTATTGTTACGGTAGTTGTTGTTGTTGCGATTGTTGGAGTGGTTATTGTTGTTGTGGTCATTGGGGTAGTTGTTGTTGTCGGTGGTGTTTCTTTCATCATCAAACTTTCGTTTTTGGTTATTGGTTTCTTGTACAGAATTGTGTTTCATTACTTGCTTTATTAACTTCTGCGTCATGGTAATGGCCTCTTCTATTTTCTTAATCTCAGTTTGGGGACAATACTTCTTTATCAAGAGACTTTTAAATTCAGACCAGGTGATCTTATAGGCTTCTTCTATTCCAATAGACTAGGTAAATGAATTACACCAGAATAAAGCTTCCTCAATGAGTGTATTAACAGCGAATTTCACTTTGTTCTTATCGGCACATTTTCTACGAGAGAATACCGATTCAATCCATTTAAACCAGCGAATGAGACTAACAGCTCCTTCCGTACCATTGAAGTAGAAAGGTTGGTAACTCGTAAACTTATCGTAAGTGCATTTCCTTGCTACAGGAGTTTTTCTTGGTCCAGAGTTGGGATTGTTTGTACTTGCCATCGTTGCAGCTTGTGCTTCCAGTGCTGCGGCAACACTGGCAGCAACTAGTTTTTTGATGGCAGCTTGAGTCATAACTGGTGCTTCAGATGTTGATGTCCTTTTGGGAGGCATTCTATCAACACAAGACAACACGTAATAAGAATTCATATAATGATAGTCATATCACACGTCATTGTATAAAAAAAACTCATACTTAGTGATATTGAATATCATTGTGTGGATTCTCATTTTGATGCAAGTTCTAACAAGAAATACACATTCCTTGATATTACATTGTAGGATTTAACGGAAAGTTTTGGAATTCTAAGACTTCCAGAGATAGATACGGAGATAATAGAATGAGTGATCCAATAGGAGGCTTTAGAGTTTCTAGGTACAAAGGCAACCACAAGTACGCCGTATATAGACCTCACTAATTATCCCCCCCCCATCATTCACGTATAGGTACTCCCTTTTAGTTATTATCACAATTACCCCCCTTCAAGGATCCCCTAGACACACCAATGGGTATTTTGTGCACGAGCCACTGGCCACCCACTTAACTCTACCCCGACAAACCCCCCACCCCCCCCCCGGCCACCCCCCACACCAGAACCCCCCGACGGCTCGCGCGAGAAAGCGTATCATATCTCCAGCGGGCCAGCACTTTTTGTTTAGATTATGACGCTATTACTAGCTGTCCCCCCCTCCACCACCATATCTCCCCACTCATCCCCCCCCCCAATCAGATAAAGGCACCTTTCCATAAAAAGAGATTAAATAACCCCCCAAACAGAGTAACCTCACTATTTGATAAGACCCCCATGTTTCCCTATCATAAGTTTTTTAAATCGTCTTATTCTTGTCATCAATGCAGTGCTCCCCCATGTTTCCCCCCTAACCCCTGATGTCTTAGTGTGTGGGTCTGTCTGGTTGGAGGGGTGTTATATTAGCTAGTAGGTTCTGATAAATCATCCCATCCGTCTGACTCCCTACGAGTGCGCTAAGGCGAACCGCCCAGCGCTACGCTCCGTCCTACCAGTGGTATTTTCCCCCAGCGGCGCCTCTACAACGTCCAATTCCGCATCGTCCTAAGTCGCCGCCCCCATCCCCCACGGTTGCGGGGCGGGCACACCAACATCCGGGGGGGCCACGCCGCCTGTGCCCCTCTGCGGGCATTCTGCTTGGACTACCGCTACTCTGCCTCCAATCACTTGTTTTTCGTCTTCGATTGTGTCCTTATCCCCCTATCATCCACATTTAGGGTTCCTCCCTATCCACACCCCCCACCCCCACCAAAGGTATTCCTTCTCCCCTACCAGCTATTTCTTCCCCCCCACTCCCCAACCTGCCAGAACCTCACCGAACGTACCTCCCCTACGTGTCCGGTCACCACCCTCCATTTCCCCCATCGGCTATGATTTATAATGGATGCAAGACTTGAAATGGAGCACAGGAACCCCGATCCCCGGAGCCTACCCCGGACGATAATTATAATGCAATAATGATTGGGATGATTATTGAATGACGGAGAACATCCTTTGGTATTACATTGCAGGATATAACAGAGAATTTTTGGAATTTAAGATTTAGAGATGAACATTCAAACAAACATTTGAATTATTAGACTTCTCGGGGACTGGTTCACTTCCCAGTGGTCGTGGTATGATTCATAATGAGTTATCTAACTCTGCAAAGATAGACTCATCGAAGGGATAATCTGATGGTGGTGTAGTTGACCTAATTGATGATGAAGACAGAGATAACGAGAAATGACATATATGATATTGAAATGGTAAGGTAAAATGGAATTACAATTTTATTTATAGATAACTTATCTTACATATCTTATATACCAAAATCTAACAGGTATTGATACTTATGCTACGTGTCCTTGGATAAAAAGCGGTAAAGATAAGGTTTTGATCTAGTAGTCTTGGAGTTCACGAAGTGTGTCCCATAAGATTCTTCATATATAATTGATGGCGATCTTGGATATCCTCAAGGGTCATTTCTAAATCAGAAATCCTAAAGCGAACAAAAGCAATCTTGTCTCTCTGTCCCATATGCTTCTTCTGTAGTTCAAGTATCTGTGTACGGGCTTCCTTAAGTTTGGTTTTTACTTCATCAAAATCTCTTGGTATGATTATCCAACCATTAACAAGTCTTTCTTCCATTTTCTCAATGTGGTGAAAAGAAAGTTCTTCTAAGTAATATAAAATATCTTCGATTTGTTTCTCATGATGCTTCAGATGTTCCTTGATAGAACTTTTCCCTATTTCAAATATCTGAGGTAGGGTAGGAGTATAAACTGAGAAAGATGGTGATACCAAATTACAAGTTTGATTCCGAGATGAATTAGATAACATAGTTAAGGAAGAATATGGGGGATGGGTTTGCTTCTTAGGTGGTAATAATTCTTCAGGAACAAAGAAATATCGGGGATCAAACAGTGGTGCTGGTGTGGAGAAACCAAAGAAAGAGGTCAAAATAAACTTGAACAATTGATCTGATGGTGGAATAGGTAATTCAACAGGAGTCTCAGTGTCTTTAGGTGGTGGAATCTCTTTGGGAGGAAAGAAATTTCGGGAATTAAGTATTGGTGATAGTGGAAATATTAGAGATGGAGGCAAAACAGGTGGTGAATCAATAGAAACTTGTAGTGGAATAGGTGGTTTATTAGCATTATATGTTTTCATATTATCGTAAAAAGGTAAGATGGCTAGTGAGGTTAAAAGATACTTAGATAAATTATCTGAAGAATCAGGAGAGATGTTTCTCGGTGAGGCTGGGAAATAGTCCGGTGAAGTTGGAGTAAAGTTCGGAAAGTTAGAGGAAAAAGCATCCTCAATATCGAAAGTATGATGGTTGGAAGAAGACATCACTCTGTTAACAATCCAGTAGTAAATAATATAAGTTATTTATTTAATAGTATAATAGTTATGTATATTTACATACCATTTCGGAAGATCTTTCAGAAATACCGATCATCCCTCTAACTTGAAACTCTAAGTCACTGTCATGCTTACATCAGCATAACCTTCTGTCGCGATCTAGCCTCTTTCAATTTCTCCTTAGCAACCAGCCACTTTCTCATTAGTAATCTCGATACTGCTCCGGAACCCTTCAATCAATCTCACCTACTTCATCCAGCAAATAAGGTGCTCTGACATTTTCTACCATACAAAAGCTCGAAAGGTGCTGCCTTGATGCTTAGCATGCCAACTTTTATTGTAGCAAACTACCACAAGCACAAATATTCATCCCAACTACCCGTCCATTCTAAAGCACAACCTTAAAACAATCATATCTTCCAAGGTCTAATGGTCCTCTCTGACTGCCATGCGCGGTTTAGAGGATGAAATGGCTGTATTGAACTTAAGACGAGTCCCCACGGCCTTTTGTAATTCTTTCCAAAAACAAGACGTAAACTTTTAGATCTCTGTCCGACACAATAGCAAGTCCGGAGTACGCATGCAGTCTAACGATTTCTTGTCGAAAAAAATCTCCGCCAACTTGACTAATACCATAGTTCTTCCGAATGGGTAAGAAATGAGCAGACTTGGTTAGCCGATCAACAACCACCCAAATCGCATCATGTCTTTTCTGGGTAGTAGGCAAACCAGTAACGAAATCCATGGAAATCTCATCCCATTTCCACACAGGAATCTCCAACGGCTGTAACAAACCACTAGCCCTCTGATGTTCAATTTTGACCTGCTAACAAGTCATACATTTGGATACAAACGTAGCCACATCTTGTTTCATGCCATTCCACCAAAAGTACTGTTTCAAATCCCTGTATATTTTGGTTGAACCTAGATGAATAGTAAATGGGGAGCTATGAGCTTCCGTCATAACCTTCTCGCGAAGTGTCTAATCATTAGGAACACATAGCCTATCTTCAAACCACACAACACCGTCATCATCAACACTGAACTCAGTATGTTTACCGTCTTCAACATTCTGCACAATAGCCCACAACTCACCGTCGTCCCTTTGAGCTTCTTTGATCTGTAGCATGAGGTTAGACTATATCCTCATACTCGCCCAATAGCCACCAGAACCTCGTACACATAGCTCAACATCCAAACGCTCTAATTCATGAAGAATTATGGAATCAAAGCAAGCTATCATCCCAGATTTTCGACTAAGTGCGTCGGCAACCACATTAGCCTTGCCCGGATGGTACTGGATGTTAGTGTCATAATCTTTCAGAAGTTCCAACCATCTTCTCTGTCTCATGTTAAGTTCTCGCTGAGTAAAAATATATTTGAGACTTTTATGATCTATAAATATATCACAAGCTTCACCATACAGATAGTGTCTCCAGATTTTCAATGCAAAAACTACAGCAGCTAACTCAAGATCATGGGTTAGATAATTTACTTCATAAGGCTTCAGTTGCCTTGAAGCGTAGGCGATCACCTTCCCATGTTGCATCAAAACACAACCCAAACCTTTCTTCGATGCATCACTGTATATCTGAAAACCACCGGAACCTGATGGAAGAGTCAATATCGGAGCAGACACCAATCTCCGTTTCAATTCCTCAAAACTCTCATTACGCTCATCCGTCCACACAAACTTCTCACCCTTTCTCATCAGCTGGGTAAGAGGTAAAGCTAATCGGGAGAAACCCTCAACAAAACGTCGGTAATAGCCAGCAAGCCCCAGAAAACTTCTCACTTCCGTCACCGTAGTAGGTCTCGGCCATTTGGTGATAGCTTCAACCTTTGATGGATCCATAATGATGCCGTCTGCAGATACAATATGACCAAGGAAAGCGACTTGCTGTAACCAGAACTCGCACTTCAAAAACTTCGCATACAACTTCTTCTGTCTAAGAATCTCCAACATAATCCGTAGATGTTGCTCATGCTCTTCTTCAGACTTGGAGTAAACGAGGATGTCGTCAATGAAAACAATAACGAACTTATCAAGATACTCATGGAAAATACGGTTCATCAAATCCATAAACACGACAGGAGCATTAGTCAGACCGAAGGGCATAACCAAGAACTCGTAGTGGCCATAACGCATACGAAAAGCAGTCTTAGAAATATCCTGCTCTCTCACACGAAGCTGGTGATAACCAGATCGCAGATCAATCTTAGAAAAATATTTGGCCCCTTGCAGTTGGTCAAACAAATCGTCGATTCACGGAAGAGGATAGCGGTTACGAATCATAATACGGTTAAGTTCGCGGTAATCAATACACAAGCGCATGCTCCTATCCTTCTTCTTAACAAATAAGACCGGTGCAACCCAAGGCAAAACACTGGGTCTAATAAAGCCATTCTCTAACATTTCCTGTAACTGCTCCTTTAACTTCTTCAATTCAACAGGTTCCATACGATACGGAGCCTTTGAGATAGGTTCAGCACCGGGAATTAACTCAATGCCAAATTCAATCTCTCTAGCCGGAGGAAGTCCAGGAAGTTCATCGGGAAAAACATCAGCGAATTCACGAACAACAGAAAGATTTTCAATATTAGGACTCTCCAAAGATGTGTCCATAACAGAAGCCAGAAAACCTTGGCACCCATGAGAAATCAAGGTACGTGCCTTCATAGCAGAGATGAGCTTAACGGACTTAAGCGGTGAGGAACCATGATAAACAAATTCAGGTTGGCGAACGTTACCAAAGATCACAGTCCTAGCATAGCAGTCAATGGTAGCTCGATGAGAAGCCAACCAATCCATGCCAAGAATCACATCAAAGTCGAACATATGGATAAGAAGTAAATTCGCAGGACGAATACGATCATCAAAACAGAGAGAACAATTAACATATTCATGGTCAATAAGCATATGGTTCTTCATTGGGGTTGAAATGATTACACGTTCAATTAATGGTGTAGGAGTCATATTAAGTTTCTTAGCAAAAGTGGTAGTCACCATCTGAACGATCGAGAAAACGATTAGCAAACGAAAACAAGATAGGTTACGGAAGAGAGTTACGCAGAAGGAACCTAATGTCTACCCAATCCTCACAGGTCATAGCCTAAGCTCTAAGGTCATAAGACCTCGTCATGATTAACCTGGCAGCTCTGATACCATAAATTGTAACGCCCCGACCCTAAAGGGTAGAAGTATTACAAATATGGTGTGACATCAAAGGCATACATAATCATAACACAAGCATAAACAGCGGAAGTCTCAAATAAATAACCAAAGGAAAATAAGTCAACACGACTTAAGGTACATAAGTTCTCAAAAGATAGACATATCCAAACGAAATAACCGAAATAACAAAGGTCTCGAAAAGTAACAAATCATATATCAAAACTAAGATCTCTAGGGTAAGTCCACACTCATCACTCATATCCCGAAAGCAACCCCAACTCCTAGCTTAGATACCTGCCGCAGGAAAAGAAAGTGCGGCTGAGCTTACAAAGCCCAGTGAACAGATATATATAATCGAATGCAAAAGATAACGGAAATCAAAGGATACGATACAAGGTACAAAGGATATCACAAGACATGATCAAAGGGATACAAATGTAAGGTAAGACAAATCAGAAGATCAAATCAAGTTCAATTACCAAGCCCAAACAAATCATATCATAGTAACCATGGAGTAGCTAGCTCCAAATGTGAAAGACGTGGAATGCACCCAAACATCAGTCACCAAATATCCAAATCATAATGTCATAATCCATCGAATACAAAACAAATCTAGGATGCATCCATACGCCCCTTAAACAAATAATAATCTTCATATCATAATGCGATATAATATCAAATGGGGGACAGGCATGTGAGAATCACTCACTCACTCATGAGTCATGCCAAAGGTGCATCAATGGACACGGCCATGTTACCTTATGGCTAGAAAACAAATAGTGGTCGGGTCTCAATTGGAAGGGTTCAAAGCAAAGTCTTATCAAAGGTCATTCAAAGGATCATAGCATAAGGTTTATGTCAAAGGTCTCAAATATCAAAAGGTTTAGAAAAGCAGGGTTCAAATAGATAATATTACAGAGCATATAAGAGAACCATGATAAAGCTCAGAGCAAGTGAAGCAAATCAACATAAAGTAATCAAAGATAGAGAGGAATATGTCATGAGAAACCTTAACGATAAGGTCAGAATATCTGTACCTTATTCCGAAGCAAAGCAATACTCAAAGAAAACACCACAGGAATATCAAAATCACTCTCTCTTGACCGAACCTAAAGAAATGATGAATTCGAATTACAAAACATTCATTTAAGTTATATCTTTCATTTTTAGTAAACTTTCTGTTTTTAGGTAACTTTCCATTTTTAGTAACTTTCCATTTTTTAGTAATTTCCATAATTAGTAATATTCATAATTTGAGATTCTATTTTGTATTTTGATTTGTATGGGACTTAATATATCAACCTTTCAAGTTTAGGCGTTATATATCGACAACTTTCAATATTTTAGGGTTTAATATACAAAATCAACAATTTTCAGGTTTACAAGTGTAAATATCTAAAGTTTACATAGTATTCAGGAGTATACCTTCCATTTCCTATACTTTTACAGTCAACCTCCTTATTATACAATTTAACTATTTAGCCTTTTGTTTATGATATTATTATCAACAATATTTTAATTATCATATTAATTACAAACCAGTCCTTATAGATTTCAATATATTGACAAATTTATACTTTTATACTTTAATTTCTCCAAACCATTCAACTTTTCAGAAATTTACAATTTTAGTCCCTTCTATTTTAATTAATTAATTATAATTACTTTTATATGTTAATTTACCTTTTTAAATCCATAAATTAATATCATTATGTTTATTTTTCTACCCCAAACTTATTTTACTCAGTATATAATAAGTATATTAAACATGTTTTTTAAATAGACTCTCATGTTTAGAATTACAAATCACCCCCTTATAGTTTAACATCCAAATCGGCTATCAATAATCCTACAAAACCCTTAATTTGATTTTTCCCAATCATCAAAAAAAACAATTATTACCCAATCATTAGCATTAAATGAACCTGGAAAAATTAGCAAAACCCTAACCCTAATTTATTTTAACACTTTTCTTTCTTTTTTTTTCCTTTATTCGAAATCGGCAAACATAGATAAATCCCAAATAAATATTCGAATCCTCTTCTAAATTTTTCCAACAATTTATCTGAGTTACATATGATATATACAACCTTATAAAAATATAAAATCAAATGTACAATCATTATTTTGCCGATTTCATAATTAATTCGAAATTAGGGTTTCTAATTTGTTTTAATTCATATGATCAATATAACATGCATGAATATTTTTCCTATGTATATTATGAATTAGAATGATGAAAAATGAGATACAAAAATACCCTTGATGATCCTTGATGATTTGATGAATTTATAGAATTCGGTTGTGTTTATTCGAACCAAACGATACCACGATCGAACCAAGCACTCTACAATCTTCTCACTATTTTTCCCACCTTCCTTGACCTTCAAAACACCTTAGAAAATTCGTGCTAGCTCTGGAAAAATTCTTGTGCCGCCTCTTTGTATTTTTAGGGTTTCGGTGAGATTTGTTTTTAGGGTTTAATAAAAGAAATGCATAAAGGATAATAAATAAAGTATTTGGCCGAGTTTTTGGGCTTTCAAAAAGACTAAATCTGATTTGTAACTTGCCAACATTTATTTTGTAATTATACATATTTATTTTATATTAATTGTAATGTATAAGTAATTAAATGTAATTAATTTCGGCATAAATACATATGCATAAACATTAATTATTTTTCTTATATAATATAAGGTATTTTAATCTTACATAAATTTCATAATTGTCATATGTTATATTTTTATAATTTCTCGAATTAAAATGAAATTTATGCATGCTTTTATGTAATTTTCTTGCATTAGGGGTATTTTGGTAATTTTACACTTGTTGAGATTTTTCGGTTTTACAAATGTAGAATCAAATGTCGATGATAATGCTGAAGGTGATGAGGATAAAGGAATAGATGGTACTATCAATCTGCTCTACGATGATGTGGATGTAAGGTTGAATGAACCAGTTCATGCTGATGAAGGGTTAGTTCAAAAGGAGGGTACCGATGCTGAAATGATTAACGTCCAACAAGGGAATGAAAATCTGGAGATCACACTCGATCAAGTCATAGAAGATGCTCATGTGACAATTTCTACTGCTGCAAAGAAGACTAAAGATCCAATTACTAGCTCTTCCCATTCATCTGACTTGGCATCTAATTTCTTAATTTTTGCAGATATTCTCCCCATAGATGCAGAAATTATTTCTCTAATGGATGGTCATGTCCATCATGAAGTACCTAGCAATCAAACACACACACTCCTTACATTACCTGTTACAGTTATCACTAAATCTTTGCCTGTATGCACCACAACCATTCCACAATCATTACCGTCCTTCACTCCTCCACCGCCACTATCAACACCCACACCACCACCAACAACTGAAGCAACAAATCCTCAATCTACACTTCCAGATTTCACATTCGTATTCCAATTCAACAACAGAGTCTCAGCTTTGGAGAAAGCAGTTTCTGAACTTAGAGAGGAAGATCATCTCAAAACTCAAGTGACTCTAGTATAGTGAACACTAGACTCAAGGTTGGAGCCACCAGAGACGAATTCCATGGCTTACTTTCCGCTATCCATCACTGCTAGGATCACAAAGCAAGTCAAGATTCAACTTCCTCAAATTCTGCCAAAGGAAGTGTCTAACTTCCCCCCCCCCCTTGGTGATCTAATGCATGGTTACAGAGTCACTTAAACATGTTGTTCTTGCCAAGGAGTCTTCTCAACCATAGTCTTCATATGAGGCGGCTGCTTCTCTTACTGAATTTTAGTTAAAGAAGATTCTTATTAACAAAATAGAGAAAAGTCAATCATATTTGACAGCTACTGGACACAGAGAATGCTATGATGGATTGATCAAATCCTATGAACTCGACAAGAGTCTCTTATCCACTTATGATAATGTGTACTCGCTGAAGAGAAGCCGAAAAGACAAAGATAAAGATGAAGACCCTTCCGCTGGATCAGACCGAGGGTTGAAGAAAAGAAAGACAAGCAAGGATGTTGAACCAACAAAAGGTCCAAAAACTAAAGAATCAAAGTCTGGCTCATCCAAAGGCACCAAGTCTCAATCAACATCTTTTGGAAAGTCTGTTCAAACAGAGGAACTAGAGTTTGAGGTTGCAGATTCTGATATGCCGCAGAATTAAGAAGGGAATCTGTGTAATGATGATGAAGAACCCATGAAAGAGGTTGCATCTAAACGTGACTGGTTCACCAAACTTAAACAACCTCAAGAACCCACTGATCCTAATTGGAATGTTGGCAAGACTCCACAACAAGGACCAACTCAAAGCTGGTTAATGACCCTTGCAGCCACTGCTAATAAACCTTCAAAAAACCTTTGATGAATTGATGAGCACTCCTATTGACTTCTCTATGTACATCATGAATGGCCTGAATATCAACAATTTGACTCAAGAAACCCTGTTAGGGCCAGCAATTAAACTTCTCAAAGGCACACGTACTAATTTCACTGAATTAGAATATGACTTTAAAGAATGTTACAAAGCTCTATCGGAGAAACTTGATTAGAACAACCCAGAAGGTGGTGATTATCCATTTGATATTACCAAACCTCTCCCCTTAGTCACAAATAGGAATCGTCAAATAGTATCGGTTGACTACTTCTTCAACAACGATCTCAAGTATCTGCAAGGAGGAATTTTGACCATGACCTATACGACTTCCTTAACAAAGACAAAGTCTGATCAGTTTGATCTTCCAGGCATTAAAGACATGGTTCCAAACATATGGAATCATGTTAAAGTTGCCTTTGATAAACATGCAAAATGGGGTATTTCTCATTAGAGAGAACAACGTAAAACCTTCTATGGTTATGCACAAGGCTTGGAATCCAGTCATGATGTATATTATACTAAAAGTATTCTGGAAGTGACTCGGGTCGAGGTAATGCGAAAACATAGGTATGGGTATCTTAGAGAGATTAAAGTACGAAGAGTTGATAACGACCTTTACACATTCAAGGAAGGCGACTTCCCATGACTTCGTATCAATGAAATCGAGGACATGCTGCTCCTTGTGGTTCAAAATAGGCTCACCAATCTCTTGGGCAATGATGTTTTCGAATTTTATATAACACTGCGAATGTTCACCGATAGCATGGTTATTCAAAAGAGAGTTGAAGATCTTCAACTGGGAGTCGAAAGTTACCAGAAGAAGATCAACGTCACCAAGCCAGAAACTACCAGACCCGGCATCAGGAAAAGGGACCCATACACTCCATATCAAGACCCTCAAGGATTCATTTATGTTGAGAACCAAGGGAGAAACAGATTGATGCACTCAGATGAACTTTACAAGTTCAGTGATGGCACATTAATAAGGCTTCGAACTTCGCTTGAAGACATCACTAAGAATATCCAAATGGAGTACCTGCCAAAGAGAAGATGGAGTTCCCTAGAAAATAAAAGAGCTCATATCATGATCAAGGCTATTGACAAGCTGCAGAAGGAAAGAAGGATGATGAGGAGCTTGGAAAAGTTTGTTGGTGGGAGAGACTACGGAACTGACCTTCGGCTACTTCAACAAACAATATGACTTCTTCATATTGTGTTCGTCACTATAAGGTCATTTCGTGTATTATAAACTTGTGAATATGTATATATGTAGTGTAGACTTAATGGTGATAATAAGGAGTGCTTGAGTACAAAGTTTTTCAAGAATTTCTTAGTAAATTAAAAAAAATCATTGTACTCAGCACTGTCTTATATACCCTCAAACATTAAGGGGGAGCATTAAAATGTTCCTAGTATGGCTTGTAAATAATCAGAACATTTCTCTCCCTGTAAGCATAAATTTTAATCTTTTGATATCCAAAATATCAATAGACTTGACATTTTTGATAAGGGGAGAAAATGTGATTAAAATATACGGCTAAAAATATGATTTTAAGATCTCAAGTGTACGCTAACCCATATATGTGCTAAACTCTTTCGATTAATTAATGCACATATGAAGGGGGAGCAAATGGTTACGTGTTGGCTGAAATGTGGAAGTACCAAAGACCGATCATTTAAATTGTTGTATTGGAGTTATAAGGTGGTTAAGTTTAGGTATTCATTCCCATGATCCAGCCAGAATTGGAGGGATCTACCTAGGGATATTCCATTAGATAGTGTAGAAGTCCTTAGGTATGAAAAAAGGAGTAAAGTAGGAATAAAGGAATAGTGCCGACTGAGATGGAGCTAGTACTGAAATAAACCCAACAAGGTACTAGTTATGAAGTCTCGGTAAGCACTGAAGGGGTTGAAGAATGAAAAAGAAAAGGTAAGATAAAGGGTGAAAATAAAGAATCCCTCCTTACACTTAGGCAGAAACTGGGTCAATACATAAACTGTCAGAAACACTAAGCTGTTATCTGGTATTGAAGACAGTCGTCATGGACCCAGTGACGCAATGCAAAACCCTTCCCAGCCACTCAAAGTCGGAAAGACTTTGTTTCAAAACTCATAAAGATTCACACATTTCTATCGACTCTCTTACTCCGAGTTAGTTAGTATTGAAAAGGTGGCAATCAGCTCCAGCCTCCGATCACTAAAACTAAATGTGCACTATTGAGTCTAGAGCTAAGAGGTCATCCATAAATCTCATTAGGACACTATTTAAATGTATTTGTTGCTCACACATTATGAAACAAGTAATAATTTAAGAGTCCTACGCATTATCCTTGTGATCTTGCCAGAACATCAGAGTGATACGAAAGTAATCACAATGACGATGGAAATCCTGCTAGAGCCAACATCAAACAAGCTCTTGGTAGGTGACTTGTGCGATTCTATATGAATCAAGCTTGTGACAACTGGAAAGAAACGATGGTGCGATTCTACATGAATCAAACTTGTTCCAGTATATGAATTGACGATTGATGAATTTTGAAATGTTTAAAACTCTCGATGTGTCGCAAAAAACACTTTAGCAAGTGACACTGATAAACGTCAAAAACATGTCGAATAATATATAAGTATTTCCCGTTAGAATAAATAATCACTTCAGAACAAGTAAAAATCTAATCTTCCGAGTGTCGTATCCACGGCGAGAATTGAATTTGAGATTTACGTTAATGTTCTTCGTTTGATGCTTGATTATCTTTTTTTGGGTTTTGGTTTTATACTAATTAAAATAATAAACTAAATTAATACTAAAGAATAATAATCAAAGCAAATAGATCTAAGATATATATAAAACGGATATGCTTGTCAAGTGAGACGAAAAGATCATTAAATGTGAAAGAAAGAGATAATAAAGAATTAGTACCCGTTTAAAAAAACTGTTTTCTCACAACGTTGGTTGTTATTAAAAACGATCCTTTATTTTGGTACAAATTACTCGATTTAATGATGACGAATTAATACCCGTACAAACATTATTTTCTCACAACGTTGGTTTATTTTGAAAACAATATCTTATATAAGTATTAATTACTAGATTTGATGTTTGACTATTTCTTCGGCTTTTACCCTTTGAAATAATCAAATAAGAAATCTAAATAATCCGAAAATTATTAATCAACAAATCTCTTTTTAATCCATACTTAAGTCACTAGTCGCTACTCACTTAACAAGCATAAAGGAAAACTACTCGCTAAACATGGAAACTAAACTAACAATAATAAGCATAACAATAATAAAAAGCATATTAAGCTAAATAAACTAAAACTACTAATTAGGGAAAAAGGGAAAAAGAAAGTAGAACCCGAGTGATGAAACCGATAAGAACGAAACCACCCGATTATATAAACTAGACTTAATGCTAAGTGTATTTCTTATTTAAACTTTATTTACTTAATAGATTATAAAGTATTTAAACTCTATTCTCTAATAAGCTAGTAAAATCTAACTAAGCTATACACTTAGGCAATAAGCTAGCTTATACAACCCGTAAGCTCCACGCCAAAGTGTAGAAGAGTTCATCAAAACATAAGACAAACAAGGTTTAAGATAAATAACCATAAGCCAAACCAGAATTAATAAGCACTTTTTTAGTTCTTCGAAAACCTTTTAAAGCTTAAATGAAGCTATCTAGATCTACTTTGATTAGAAAATAAACCAAAACCTTATTAAGCACTTTTTAATATAGAAACTAGCTTAAAACGAAACTAAATGCAATAAGCTCTAAAACCGAAACATAAGCCTTTAAAAACACTCGAATAATTAATAAGCAATACTAGCACCGCTAACTCATAAGCCACAAACCAGACTAAATCAAATAAGCCAAAATAAGCTAAACCCGAACCAAATCTGCTATACCACGTAACCAAAATAAGCTACAAAACAGCTTATTTGGTTAATCTGCTGCGACGGTTAAGAGAACAAAGAAACAAATAACCAATCGATACCAACAATGCCAAAACCTGGGTAATCATAATCAACACCTACGAATCATCAACAATAACAAACATAACGAAATCATACTCCAATAAATTAAACCCGGTCATTACAAATAAAACTCTAACTATTCATACTCGATGTTGCAGCGATAGAACAAAAGGGAAGACATAAAACTTAAAGACGATATCGAAAGAATCTACTGCTACTTGGTACTCGAACAATAAACAAGGATTAAAGAAAAAAATAAGGAAAAGATACTACTATCACTACTCCTACTGATCAATCTACCCTACGAAAAAAACAGTACTAAAGATAAGATAAAGAAAGATAGCTCAAATCCCCCTTTTATTCCTTTTCGCTGCGTTAGATTTCTTCTATCCAATAGGAGTTGGGCCATGTCCCTTTTTGTACATCTATTATGGGCTAACAAATCTCCATTTAGTATCATCTTGGGCTGGGCTTTGAGTTACACTTATATTTGTTGGGCTAATATTAGAAGTTAAATTTGCTAGGCCTCCATTTCTGTTAGGATTGGATTTGCATATTAATAAGTATGGGTCAGTCCGACCCATATAAATGGAGTCGAGTCGGCCCAATAAGAGATGATGGCACCGTCGGACTCAAAATCTCATGCTCTTTCCAATGTTATGCACGAAAAATATTAACGACTTCGTCTTGATCTCAAAAAACAAGTAAATGTCTTCAAATATTAACTGAAAGTCTCCGTTTTTGCTTCGTTTTCAATCCGTTGTACCTGCAAGACATAACAACACAAAACAAACATATTTGCAATATAATTAAGCATATTTTAGTGTTATTAGTCCGTTTATTAGTGTTTTCTGGGGTTTAAATGATGTGTATTTAAGCACACATCAAATTCCCCCACACTTAGCCATTGCTGGTCCACACGAAATGTTTATAATACACGCCCGGAAAGAAATAATTTAACCCCCCTTAACTTAATAACCCCTCACATCAAACAAGAGTCCGGGTTATGTACTTGACATTTGGAAATAAGCCATTTAGCATTTAGAAAATTAGAAATGACATGTTTTGAAACTATTTGCAACTCTCGCTCGAACTTCATTTACACACCCGTGTCAATGTTAATCGACATTTCTAAGCACGTAAATGTTATCGATTCCAAGAGACATGTCGAGAAGAATCTTTTTGGAAATTTTCTGATTTTCTGATTTTGTATTTATTTACCTGTTGTCCTCAGCATTGCTATATGATGGTGGAATAGTAATTCCAACTCTTGTCGTGATGTAGCTGTCTTGTTTGCTTAAGGAACAACTTTTTGGAACCAGCTTTGAACTTGACTGTTCATTGCTGTGGTCGTGAATTCCGAGTTCTGAACGGTTATGATCAGAAGTCATTTGATGAAGAACGAGGCCTGAACTGATGTGAACAGACATCATTGCCATGAAGACCGAGGCTTGATCTGCTGCGATCAAACGTCTTTTGAACATTAAGGAACGGGGCCTGAAGTGTTATTTTCAGCAGACACCATTTGACATTGACGACCGAGGCTTGAACTGCTGTGTTCAAACGTCATTTTGTGATCATCAGATCAAAATTCCTTGAAGCCCTGTTTTCTGAGATATCTTTCTTTTTCGCAACCAAACTCTGAGTCCTTCCTCTGTAGGATTGAACGATGTACCTGTACTTAAGAGAGTACCTGCACTGACATTAAGAGCTTGTTCGCTTTCACATTGGTTAGGGATATCTGCATTTGAACCATTTGGGGGTTCACTTTCAACCTTTGTTGTGCTAGAGGCGAATGTCTTTCCTGTTGGAACCCATCTAAGACAAACAGTCTTGAGAATTCTACCCGTTGGTTGCCACCTAAGACAAGATCTAGGACTTGTTGTTTTCTCATGCACAGTGGTAGTCTTTTTGATTGAAAACCTATGTCCTTTTGGGATCTGTCTTTTTGGTTTCGTTGCAACCCTTATTTGCTCTACGGGTTTGTTTCTGTTTGTTGTCTTATTGGATGGAACCTTAGCACGCGAGTTGACTTCTTTCAGGAATTTTATTACACAAGCGTCATGATTGGCATTAAAGACACATTTCTGACATGTCGAGCAAACAAAATGTTTGGAGTCAGAAAAATTTCTAGGGATCCTAGAGTGTTCATGTGTCTTTTTCTTAGCTTCCTCTAGGTAGTGATTATGAACAATGTCGTTTGAGCTATACCTAGATGAGCTTGGTGCAATCATGTGATGAGGTTTTGCAGGGGCAGATTCTCTTCCCTTAGGCAAATGATGTGTAGTGACTGGTTTTGACAAGTCGTTGTTCACATCAACTTGGGAGGCAAACCGTGGTTTTGAAATTCTAGGTCTTTCAGACTTAAACGCAGTCGGTTGTCTAACAACGGATTGGTTTTTGAGTGGTTGTCCAACCGGTTTTCCCAAGATTGATGGCTTTGCAAACTTAGTATTCACACTATTTCCTGTTAGTTTCCTTAACTCATTTTTTAATGCTGCAATTGCAAACCCCTTTTTCTGAATCTGAGCTAGTACATCAGCATTTTCATTAGACTTTTTGTTCAGTTGTTTCAGTTGTGCCCATTAAAGGAGTTCCATTTTCTGGTTTTTTTGGTCTTGAACACGTGTACTTTTGATAGAATCAAAAAGATCTTTGTAAGTCTGTTCAATGCATTTTTCCTTATTAACTGCTCATCCACTGCAAGTAATTTAGCCACAAATATGTTCCAATTCAATGTTTATTGTTTTAGTTTACATCGATGTCATATTTAACTTTTGGCCTCATTACTTTCACTTTTAAAAATAGACTCTGTGCCTCAGATTTTAAACATTGTTTTTCATATTGTAGTCACGATTTAATACAATGTGCTTTCTTTCGATTTTGGCAAAATCTCTTTGAAACTGGGCAACAGTCTTTTTGAGACAAATATTTTCAGACTCGAGAGATTGATTTGCGAGTTCAGTTGTCTTGTCATCAGTTAAAATAGTAGGCAAAGGACATATGTCATGACATTGTTCAGCATTCTGGTCAACCTCTCCTTCATTAATGAATTCAGGTTGCTCAGTATGTGTTGTCCTGTAGCAGATACATTATCATCAACAGTCATTTGTACCTCAGCCATTGGCTCTTCATTATATGTGGGTCTGATGTCTGCATCATCAACATGTGCATCATTCCCTGATCTGATGATTGTATCATGCTCTTTTGATCTGTCCTATTGCTTTCAATGATAACTGAACTAGCATCCAATGCATCCAATGCATTACACTATCAGTCTTTCCTCTTTGTCTAATTTGTCCTTTCATTCACCCTGCTTTCATACTCTATTTTATGTTGTGCTCTTTCACCAATCGACTTCGTAACAATTCCATGTGTTGGACTCAGTTGTGTTACGGAATTCTGGAATATCGAGTCGAGTGTATTGTAGGAATTTGTTGCGTGTCATGTCAACATATCATCATCCAAATAAAACCGGACTTGTGAACATCTGAACTGTGTCGGAGTACTTTAAAAGCAGACAGGTTCCAATCTCATTGAAATTCTGTTCGATTGTTCAAGTGCTTTTGTAGTTGATGCCATGTACAAAGAACATTGGTGCCCGTGAAAGACACTAATCTGACCAAAGAGTGTGTAATGCGCGTTTAAATCCCCCTCCCCCCCCCCCCCCCTCGTTCGACGTCCTTTTAAGATCGTTGTTTAAAGACACTTGAGGTGTGAATAAGTCGTGAAGATACCATGCAACTTTCTTATAGCTTTGTCTTGAATTATGTTGCATTTGTTGTATTATCTGAATCTGAACACACGAAGTAAGGTATCTTTCTTTCCATTATATCGTGAAATCATCATTTAAATAGATCTGTGAGTTGATGAACATTTGAAACTGTGTCTCGAGTACTTTAAAAGAAGCCATGGATCTAATTTCTTGAAAATGTATCACGGGATTGATTAAAACCGAGAAAAGAATCGTATCTTTCGCGGGATTTTACAAAATCAAGAAGAAACCGTAAAACAAAAATTAATTGATGTTGAAATCGTTGTTGTCGTTGAATAACCTGAACTTTTGTAAACGATTTGTGAGTTAAAACGATGAACGGTGCACAAATTTTGAGCTTGAAATGATTAACAGTTGATCAAAACTCAAATAAGGACAAACGGTGCACAAACGATTCACTTTAAAGGGCTAACGGGCTGTTTTGAAGCGATAGGGACTAACGGTGAAAAGTTATTTTCAACTAGAAGGGCTTCTTTTCAAGGAAGGACGAATGGTGCAATTGTAGTAACAAGTGAGGGGCTGCATGTGCCAATTGCCAAAAGTTGGTAATTAATAAAAAAAATTTCCCTCCATTTTTTTCTTTCGTCTTTCTTTGAAGATTTATAAAAATTCACCGATTATGAATTTGATCTCGCGGAGTCGTACGGTTATCGTCGGTAAAAACCAAATATACCACGTTGATCGAAATGATGTCACGAACACGATGATATAAGTCTTAAGTCCCGTCGTTTAACGTCACTCGAAACCGAAAAACCGAAAATTTGTTAAAACGTGAAGAAACTCGTTCAAGCTAGAAGAGAACCGAAAATTTTGTTCTTGTGTGTGATGTAGTTCGGTTCAAGCAAAAAAACTCGTTCGGTCCAAGTCAAAAAAAATTACTCGTTCGGTCCTTGAGATTTTTCACTCGTTCGGTTCTTACGTTTTCCACTCGTTCGGTTGTACAAGTTTTCCACTCGTTCGGTTGTTACGTTTTCCACTCGTTCGGTTGTACAAGTTTTCCACTCGTTCGGTTGTTACGTTTTTCACTCGTTCGGTTGTACAAGTTTTCCACTCGTTCGGTTGTTACGTTTTCCACTCGTTCGGTTGTACAAGTTTTCCACTCGTTCGGTTGTTACATTTTCCACTCGTTCGGTTGTACAAAATTTCCACTCGTTCGGTTGTTACGTTTTCTACTCGTTCGGTTCTAACGTTTTCCACTCGTTCGGTTGTACAAATTTTCCACTCGTTCGGTTGTTACGTTTTCCACTCGTTCGGTTCTAACGTTTTCCACTCGTTCGGTTGTATAAATTTTCTACTCGTTCGGTTGTTACGTTTTCCACGCGTTCGGTTCTAACGTTTTCAACTCGTTCGGTTCTATAGAAAAGAACTCGTTCGGTCCTTGAGTTTTATCTCGTAGCAGCCAAGGAAGTATAGGACACAAAGAGGAGAAAAAAAAGAAAACGAAGCTAACTATATCTTTTCAAATTGGAAAACAAAAGAAGAAAGAAAGAAGAAATAAAAACGTGTATGTATAGCCCAAAGTAGAGATTTAAAACATTAATTAAAAAGTTGACAACAACAAACGCAAATTAGTTGACGAGTGAAACTTAAACAAAAATAAGTTGAATCAATAAACGCAAATTAGTAGTCAACAACAAAAACCACGAAACCCACCCGAGGAGACTGATACCAATTGTAGGAACCCGTCTAACACTTCATATGCCGAACCTCACGGATCGAATCAAGAAAATAAGAAAGAGAGGTGATTGTTTAGAGAGAGAAAGAAAAGAGAGAGATTAAAGAAAAAAGATGTATTAGAAAAAAGATATTTGTGAGATTAGATATTTTCATATGAGAAAATATCTATATATATACCCCTACACATTTAATGTGACGCGAGGGATATTTAACTAGGACTCGGGCTCGGGTTTTGCTTGGGATTAAACCCGAAACATATACAATATTAGATTAACTATCGAGCCCGATTCCCGATAATATTCTATTACAACATTAACTAATTAATTGACCGAGACTTAAATACATAATGAACGAACTTTATGTTCGACTCAATATTTTGAGGCTAACAACAATCTAGTTTAATCTTGCTCTTTTAAGCTCAAATAAGCTGTCATTTTAACTAATAAGCTAGAATTCACTTAGTTAAGCTTTCAAAAGCTTAACTAAGCTTAATAAGACTTTAAATCCTCCAATCAAATTACCACAACTTCTTAAATGGAAGGGAAGCCAATAATGGAAGGGCTTCCAGGACCACACCAGCTTATCCTAGGATAACCTGGAGCTTGTTGATCAGCTCTTGGAGCAATTGTAGCCTTGTTTGAGCATAGGCTATTGTAAGTTTCTTAAAATTTTCTTTTATACCTTTAAATTTTGCTTATTAGCTTTAAACTGCTTATTGATTGCTTATTATAGATTAGAATTACTTATTTCTGCTTAGTTTACTTATCTGTTGCTTATTTAGTATACTTCTTAGGAAAAAAGTAGTTTGCAAGTAGTTTTTATGAAAAACAGTTTGAAAAACCAAAAATATTAGTTTAGCTTATAGCTTATTGTTCTTGCTTATTAGTTTGTTCAAATCTGCTTATTAGGTCTGTTTATAGCTTATGACTATCTGGTATTTTAAATTTGTACATTAAATCTTAAAAATATAAGCTAAAAATGAATTTTAGTTATTTAAAGGGGTGTTTGGGTCAAGGCAGTACTAACTAGTACTGCCAAGACTCCTTTGGTCCTTTAACTTGACTCAAATCATCATTTTAAGGTTTATGGTGAAAGGATTTAAGGTGCTTAAATGTTAAAATCTAGTTTTCAATCAAGTTAGTAGATAGTTATTAGATTTTATTAGTATAAGTTTAATTAGTCTAGCATTTTTAGCTCAAGTCTCTTTTAGTCATTGGTTTTGTTATTTTTGCATTTACTTTAGTATTTTTAAAGTAGTAGAAACTAGTTCTATAGCCTGCAATTGTTAGATTTGAGAATTGGTTCACTTGGTGGTCAAATGCATCTGCAGCATAATAATGACAAACAGCCTTTTTCAATTCAAATTTTCAGAGGGTAATAACAGTTCTTAGATCTTGATCTTAAGTATACAAGTAGATTATAGACTACTTTAAATCAGTTTAAGCTTGATTTGTTTTAAGAAGTCCATTTGCTTATCTGTTTTTAAGCTCAAAATCAACATTTTTTCTTTTGAAAAAAAAAAAAAAACATACTCAGCTCCTACTGAGTTAATAAGCAGTTTTCATATTGTTTCATATTATCCTTCGACAATTTGAACAAAAGAGTGGGTCTCATTAGCCTCTTTATTACAACTTTACTCTTAAGTCTTCCTTACACTCATTTTTAGGGTGTATATAAACCAAACTTGTTCCTGAAGTAGAGTTTGACAATTAAATCAGAAATTTCGCAGGACTTTATATTGACTTGTTGATTAAACCGCCTATCACATTGTTCTTTTGATTTGCAACGTTTTTGGTTTCAATCGAGTATAAAGTTGCTTATAAGTCTGTTTCAAAAGCCTTTTCTCAGCAACATGTTTTGTCACTTATGTTACCACATCATGTTAAGAGTCTCAATTTCATCATGTTCCATTTTGAATATACGATCATCACATTTCCATTTGAGGCTATAATTGCTCTTTCCACTTGACAATGACTGTGTCTTTTGCTACGGAGACTGAGCTCTCAATTCACTTAATTCAAAAACATTAGTATGTTGAGGTAAAAATTGGCGCATTTGATTTAAAACCTTGTTTTTAGTTGAAATTTTCATGATTAACGTGAGAATCAGTTCAAGTGATGCAATGTTTTTCAAGAGTCGTAAAACTTGACAAAGTTTTTCGTAAGTTTCGTTATCAACACTACTAATCCTTTTTATTTGAGACGCTCTGTCTTGAGTTCGAGACAATTTTGAATTCATTCCACAGTTTCATAACCTTCATTCAGAGGACACATTCAAACAGTTTTTTTACAATATCATTATCAATGGCTTGTGCAGAGTCGTTCATTTTCACTCCATAACTTGATCATTTTTAACTTTGAAAGTTTTTGGACTCCACGCGTGTGTTCGACAGCTGTTCCATTTGATAAAAGACTTTTGGACTCGGCAGTTCTTCAACTATGTATTGGTTGAAGTTATTGAAGCTATATTTTAATTCTTTGATAAACGGTAAGATTTTCTCTGGAAAACAAGCCTTTGGTATGTTCAAACCCCCACGTGCCCACCTCAGTGTTAGCTTGTGTGGCGGTGGTTCTTTCTTTGACAACCTGATCAAAGCCAGTACGATAGCCGTTAAGCTTTTCAAGCTCGTATTCACCATCACTTACATTAGGAAGTTCTTTTGGAAACTCAAACTTGATGGTGTGGGAAGAATGAGATGGGTCTAAGCTGGGCCGAAGTCGCTTTCCCAATAGGCAAGTTCACTAAATAAATGCAATTGTCAACAATCGTTTGTAGTATCGTTATTAGAATGGCATATTGATGGGTTTCGTGTTTCACCTCTTAGTTTTTCAAAACATTGATCTTGTTCTTTCAACAGCATTTTTGAAGATATTTTCACAAGCATTACTGTTTCATCAGGAATCAGGAATAACAAAGTGTCATTTTAAGAATGGTATTCCGTCATAACAGCATTGGCTTTGGACTCCCGCGCTTTCTTCAGATTTGAAAGGTTTTTCAAAACCAGCTTGTTTCGTGGAATGATCATAACAAATTTTGGATTTAGTCATCATATGAACAGTTTGCGCAGATTGACCTCTTTTGAAAATGATATTATCAAGTTGCTTAATTTTCTTTTCTAAAGCAATTTCTCTATCAATATTTCTGTTTTCTTCCATTTTTAAATCATTTTTGAGATCAGAAACTGTTTTCATTAAAGAATCCTTTTCTTGCACTTGTTCAAAAAGAGTTTCCTTAAGACGTACAATCTCGGCATACTGTTCATTTGATCCTGAAAAACTGTTTTCAACATTTTGCATTTCTTTCAAATCTTTAACCTCTTCTTTATATCTGTCAAGCTCGGTAGTCAAAGCTTTATTGGCACTTTTATATTCCAGATTAACATTGGTGCAGTGCATCACTTGGGTATTTAATTGTTCAAACATAGATAATATCAGGACATCTTGTTGAGCAGAAGAGTTAGAATTCTGGACAGTTTCCTATTGTGTTTCACTCAGATACTGAGAATAAGAAATGATATTGCTATCACTGGTTATTTCAGTTTCTGTCTGACTCACATCATTAGACTGTTCAGAAGACGTCATTATCTGCTCACTTTGATTGAATAAATCATAGGTCAGATTATCTGGATTGTATACCTCAGTGAGTGCATCTGAGCCATTCCTGGAGAGATTCGCCATGAGAGCAATCTTGGCTGAGATGAGTTCATCACAATCAAAGTCATAGGCATCCAGATCATCGGCTTGATAAGCAGCATTGTGGGTGATGACAGTCTGAGAGGTTTGACTGTAAGGAAGTCTTGGTTTTGCCAAAAATGTTATTTCTTCCTCTGTTAAAGCTTGACCACTTACTTGAACTTGAACCAGCAACACTTTATCGTTGAACCATGTTTTATCCCTTTTCCTCTTGGGCTTAGTACACTGCTTGACAATATGACCCTCCCCTTTACAATTGTAATAGATGACAGTCCGTTGTTTCCCCGTGTTGCTTCCACTTGCACCAGGTGTGTATTTTCTCGTTGTTCCAGCAGCATAAGTAGTTTGTCTCCCCTGAACAGGTTGCACAGTTACTTTTCCATCATAGATGGTAGCTTGTTGACGAGGGTTTGATGAAGTCCTTAGCTGATTGTTGGTAGTAGGATACCGGGATGTGACAACAACAGTTAAGAATGACATCATGTGATTGATCGCATCAATTGGATCATCCCCTTTCTGGAACACTGGAACAATTAGACCGGAGTCTGGTTGGGAAAATTCAGATTGTTGATGTTGGTAAGTTGTGGGAGCATATTCCAATTGTGGGATGGATGATTGTGGAGAATAAACGTTGTGGTGAACTGAGGATTGGTACTCATTTGATGGATAAGTGATTGAAAGAGGTGTTGATTGACTGGTTGTGAATTGTTGAGTCTGATAAGGTGTTACAAACTGTGAAGACGGATATGGTGAAACATGATGTTGAAGTTGAGAGTTCGGGAGAGTGTGTAGTTGATGAGATTGAAAGTTGTACGGATGTAATTGGTGGATGCAACCTAAAGCAAAAGGATCGGAGTTAGTTCATGCATTCAAACGAACTTCATTTGCAATGACTTTGTGTTGTTGCAGGTAAGCATGAAGCTGATCAACATTGGTAGTATGCAAGTCTTTGACCAATTTAACATCAGTAACAAATTTGCTCCATTCATCAGGAAGAGTGTTTAAAAACTTGGTGTTAACTTGAAATTGCTCCAATGGCATCTTGTAGATGTTTATATCATTGAGTAACAGAGTGAACCTCAAGTAGGTACTCGTTGTTATACGGACTCTACTTTCTTGTAAGTGAACTTAACGAATTCATCATACCACTATGCACTCTCGTTCTTGTTTCGGTTAACGGACGTTCCTTGCATTAGCAGTTTAGTTTAATTTCTCTTAAAGTCCTTGCTACACAAGGGTTGACTTCACTAGAGTATTATTTCATTGGAGAAGACCTTGGAGTATGATGTTAATCGCTTTGATGTCACAGTCAGCTTGAATGGCTTCAGCGGGAGTGAGTTCAGTATATTCCTTAAGTCTTGTTACCCCTTCCACAGTGATTGATGGCCAAACGAATGGACCTTTTTCAACAGAGGCAAGAATCATTCTTCCATGAGGTCTATTCATCATATAAAGTTCCATTCTGCTTTTCCATGAATCATACAAGTGTTTTTCAAGCATCGGTGGTTTATTATCACCACCCGAGAGAAGAGATTTATCAGCAAGAGTCGTCATTGATAACGTGGTATCAAAAAGATTACAAATTGATCGATCGGTGGTGGAAAGAAATTGTGTTTGGTTATGTGTTTGTTGAGTCTTGAATAAATTCTTGAAACTACACGGGATTTTACAATTCTCGACAAAACCGGGAAATACAAATTAATGTTTCACGGGATTTTACAAGTCACAGAAAGAACCGTATAATTTTAGAAATTTGAAAATTTGGTTTTTTTTTTTGAAAGTGACTAGTTCGGTCCTTCTAGTTTGGTTATCAAAGAAAACCTCGTTCGGTCCTTTTTGTTCGGTTGTCAAAGAAGACCTAGTTCGGTCCTTCTTGTTCGGTTATCAAAGAAAAATACTAGTTCGGTTGATCTTGTTCGGTTCCAACTAAGGTTACTAGTTCGGTTGATCTTGTTCGGTTCCAACTAAAGTTACTAGTTCGGTTGGTCTTGTTCGGTTCCAACTAAAGTGACTAGTTCGGCTTACTCGTTCGGCTTACTCGTTCGGTTCCAACATACAACACACTAGTTCGGTTATAACTACTACGAAACCCAAATTTTCAAAACTCAAAAAGACACATTTTTGAATGGTTTTTAGCAAAAATTCTTGTACAACTAGTGTTACTAACCCTATAGGAACAATAAAAATGAAAACTTTAAGGTTTTTACGCTAAAAAATTTTGTTCTTTATAAAGATTTTGAACACAAATCACAAGACAAACACAAAAACTAAACACACCACTCCATGGCTCTTGATACCAATTGAAGAAACATGTAATCTAATGATCTACCAAGAACAAGAGAGATGTGGGTTGTGATGTTTAGAGAGAGAAAGTGATGGAATGGATGATGTTATTACTATATGGAAAATATGGAAGAAATGAAACAACCAACCCCTCTCCAAGGCTAGGAGAGGGCTTATATAGTTACATGATGGCCGGCCCATGGGCTATGATGGGCTTCCCATGGGCCTTGGGCCGGATTAGCTTCTATACTTAACATGACACAATCTATGAGCTAAGACCTATTACAACTTGGAAGTGACCGACACTTTTTGTGTTTCCAACATTTGGTTTTTCTCGTAGAGGTTTGGCAGGTTTTTGAGTGGCGGTTTGCTAATTCATACATATAGCGGTTTGATATACACTCTTGTAGCGGTTTAGGACTGGGGTAGCAGTTTGATACCTTTCATGGTTCTTCCTAAACTTTACTCTCCCAATTTTTAAGCTTGGTGGCGGTTTGGCGTCAATTAGTGGCGGTTTAGAAAAAAACAGTCAAGGCAGCGGTTTGTTAATTGGTGGCGGTTTAGAAAAATAGTCAAGGCATCGGTTTGTCATAGGCAGCGGTTTGCTAAGCCTAAATTGGCAGCGGTTTGTCAAAGTATAGCCAGCGGTTTGGTTATTAAATTGGTAGCGGTTTGACAGATTTTTTAACAGCGGTTTACTCAGTTCCATCCAGTGGTTTGCTAATCTTTTGCCAGTGGTTTGATCACATTTTAGCTAGCGGTTTGATACTTTTCATGCCAGTGGTTTGTTAGTTATTGGTGGCGATTTGGTTAATTTAAATCAGTACCAAAAATCACTTTAAGTTACCATTTTTGGTAAACCTCATTTTCGGTACTAGGCAATTTCGTGTGAACTTAAATTGTGGACATTTTGGACCTGGGACACTAAAAAGAAATCTTAATCTTATCTTAACGAACTATCAACCTTAAATCAATAAACATAAAAAGGGACTTTCAAATTTATTACATTTTAACCTTAACAACAAACTATCACCATCTCACGTTTTCTTCTTGACTTTGTAAAATCCCGTAAAAATTTATTATTTCCTGGTTTAAGTCATAGAGGTGTAAAATCTTATGAAATCCCAAGGACTTTAATCATAAGCAAATCATAATCACTAATTCGATCCTATCTTATCATTTCACATCACTTTTGCAATGTCGACTCAACAAGGCATTTATGCAGCCGGTTCTGAAAACCGTCCTCCTATGCTTAACAAAGAGAACTATGTTCCATAGCCATCACGTCTTCTCCGTTATGTAAAAATAGACCAAATGGAAAGTTAATCTACAACTCCATTATAAATGGTCCTTATGTCAGACGAATGGTTCCTGAACCAGGTGATGCAGCCTGTACAGTTCCTGTTCTTAAAACGTTTCATGAACAAACTGACGATGAACTCACAGAAGCAGAAATTAAACAAATGGAAGCTGATGATCAAGAAATTCAGACCATTCTTCTCAGCCTTCCCGAAGACATCTATGCTGCTGTTGATAGTTATGAAACTGCTTAGGAAATCTGGTTACGCGTTTAGCAAATGATGAAAGGTTCTGACATTAGAATTCAAGAGAAGAAGGCTAAGTTGTTTAATGAATGGGAAAGGTTTAATTCCACTGATAGGGAATCGATTGAGCCTTACTATCATCGTTTCTCAAAGTTAATGAATGATTTCAAGAGAAACAGACACTTTCTAGAAAAGATTGCTAGTAATCTCAAGTTCCTAAACAACTTACAACCAGAATGGAGTCGAAATGTTACCATTGTTCATCAAACAAAGGACTTGCATACAGAAGATTACACTCAGCTGTATGATTTCTTGAAGTACGATTAAAAAGGAGGTAGATGAACTAAGAGCTGAACGACTTGCAAAAACACAAGATCCTTTAGCACTCATGGTAAATTCCAACAATCCTTTCAATTATCTAGTGTTTCACCCAGATCTACCATTATCAAGTAACTTTATACAACAACCACTACCCAACAACAACTATAACCTGCAACCATCATTCAACCAGAACTACATGCAACAACCTATGCCAAATCCTAAAGACATTACAGACCCTACAGCTGCAATGAACATGGCACTTGTTCTAATGGCCAAGGCATTCAAACTAAACTACTCTACACCAACCAACAACAACCAGAGAATTTCATCCAACCCTCAAAATAGGCAGATTGCTCAGCCGGGTATGAATTTGGGTCAAGATAATCAAATGCAGATGGTTAGAGGAAATGAGGGGAATCAGTTTAGATAGTATGTTGGGCATAATGTAGGGAATCAGGTTGTTCAGAATGCAGTTTAGAATTCGGGTGTTCAGAATGTTGGAAATCAGAATGGGGTAATTGTTGTTCTGGGTATAGCTAAGCAGAATAGGAATGGTAATGTTGTAGCAGCACAGGCTGAGGGTAATGCAAATGGGAATAATAGTAATTAGATAAGGTGTTACAACTGCAGAGGATTAGGTCATCTTGCTAGGAACTGCACTATCAAACCAAGGAGAAGGGATGCAGCTTTTCTTCAAACTCAGTTGCTAATTGCTCAAAAGGAAGAAGTAGGAATCCAACTACAAGCTGAAGAATTTGATTTGATGGTTGCTACAGCGGATCTTGATGAGATTGAGGAAGTCAATGCAAACTGCATTTTGATGGCTAATTTGCAGCAAGCATCGACATCGGGTACTTAGAGTGACAAAGCTCCCGTCTACGACACAGACGGATCAGCTGAGGTACAACTTCATGATAATTGCTATGATGATGAGATATTTAATATGTTTACTCAGGAGGAGTAGTATACTGAGCTACTCGAGCCCATTCATAAACCACACCAAGTATTACAGAATGATAGTAATATTACTTCTGCGGTTTCTAGTATGGAACAAGGTGGGGGAACAATAGAACAACATCCTGTAAATGTTGAGGAAACACGTGTTTTATATGATTCATTATATAATAATTTAACAACTGGAGTTGAGAAAGTCAAGTCGGTCAATCACAAGTTAAGAGAAACTAATGCTGATCTGACCACTGAGCTTGCTACATATAAGAATCAAGAAAAGTGTTTTGAAATTAGTAAAGAAAAATATGACAAACTTGAAAGGTGTTATCAACAATCTGTTTATCAAGAGTAGTGTCTTACTAAAAAGATAAATGCACTTCACTTAAGTTCGAGTAAACAAATAACGGCTTTAAATGAGGAAATTTATAACTTAAATAAAAAGCTTTCAAAGGAAAATTCAACCATTTCTTCTCTTCAAGAAGAAAAGAAAAGGTTGAAGTCTAATTTCAAAATACGCAAAGACAAGCTTCTTGATAAACAAATTCAACTTGAGAATAAGATAAAGGAATTAGATAATATTTTGGTCAAAATGGGTCAATCGATTCAAACGAAGCACATGCTTTCACTTAAGCCAGACTCGTTTTACCACACCAAACAAAAAATGGCTTTGGGTTATCAAAATACTTTTTATCTTAAGCAGCCTCAGCAGAAGCAACAGAGTTTGTATAATGGCAAAGTTCTATTAGAAGAGCATGATCCTCCGACTGTGTATGATTCGGAGGAGACACTGGAACTTGCTCAAGAGAGTCGCTTAAAAATGAAACAATTAAACAAAGAAATAAAACCAGCAAATTATACAAAGATTAATCATCTTTCAGGGGTTTTTGTTTCTCAAACAGCCAAGTCACGTGGAGAGTTGTATCTTTCAAATACTTTCAAAATGGCCAATGTTTCTAAATCAATTTTAATACCAAATGAAGAGTTTTTGGATGATACTACACCAAATGTTGCACAAAAAATTTTGAATGAGGTAAAAAGCACCATTATGACTCTTCAACGTGTTGTCAAACAAAAAATTACTTTAGATATACACAATTGGTCATCTTCTGTTCACCAAGAGATTTACAAAATTATAAAAGACAAAATTTTCCCTATCGTTAACCAAGTTGATGCTAGAGTGCAAAATTTTGAAATACAATTTTTGAAAGAAGCAGCCAAATTTGTTCGAGACTTCCAATCTCTTACAAATGAAGCTAATGAATCTCTTTCTAAGCATAAGGCATTGGAATTGGAAATCGAGCGTCTCTTGAGAGCAGTTGTCAGTCAGGATATTATGTCTATTCTGCTAAATAGTTATGTTGTAGATACATCAAATCTCCAAACTGAACTTGAACGTATGAAAGAATGATTTAAAAATTATATCATTAAAAAGGAGAATGAATATGCTAAACTTTGGAATAATTGGTACAAAAAATGAGAAGAGTGCAAATATGACAAAATTCCGTACGATAAAGCTTACAATGACATGCAACAAAAGATCGAACGGTAGCAAGCTTAGTTGGGAGATTACAAGGGTATAAGTAAGGATACTCCATGTGTATCAAATACCCTTGATCCTTTGCCTTAGAAACTTGAAAAATGAGAACGTAAAATTAGAGTTTCAGGTCCGGAATTATGAAAAAGAAAATGCTCATCTTAAGACTGCGTACAAGAACTTGTTTAACTCTATAAATGTGATACGGGCTTAAACCAAATTAATAATTAACTCTTTGCAGAACAAATTACTTGACATGATTTATGAAAATTCTAAGCTAAGAGCCTAGTTGTTCGATAAGGTTTCTGAAACAAGTGTGTTGTAAGACAACCAAACGCATTTCAATCTGAACGTCTAAATTTTTTAAAAACTCGGGTTCCTCAAAAGGTCGATAAGACGAATGATTTGTCAATCCAGTCACTTCAAACTCGGTACCCATCACCAAAGAACCAAAGGTTGTATAAAATGATAAAGTAATTACCCCTGGAATGTTTTGGATTAATCCTTTTAAGAATTCTAGGAAAGTAAAGTTTGTTCCCAACAAACCTATTAAAGCAGCGATAGGTTAAATCCGATCACTATTCCACAACCTCATGTCATCACTAAGAAAGCTGTTAATTCTGACTCAAATGGTTTCTCTTCTACAGGAGTAGACATGACTACTAACACCAGAAGGCCACAGCCTAGGAGCAATACAATGAATGATAGGGTCCCTTATGCGTCTAAGAGTAGTCGCATTAAGAATAAAGAAGTCGAAGTAGAAGATCACCCTAGGAATTTACCGCTTTCTAAGAATAAGAAACACATGTCATTTGAATGTAATAACATTAAGCTTTCTATTCAAAATGATAAATCTAAAATTGTTTATGTCATATGTAAGCAATGTTTAATTACTGCAAATCATGATGTTTGTATGCTTAATTATGTGAATGACATGAATTCCCGTAGTAAGAAACAAAAGGAAAATGTTTCTAATATTGCAAATCAAACGAAACATAAGGCACAGGTCTGGAAACCGAAGAATGTAGGGTTCAAAAAAAGACTTGCTTCACCTAAGCCTAGTAAACCTAAAATGCGCCTTAGGTGGTCACCCACTGGAAAGAAGTTTGACATTAAAGGAAAGTTAAATGCATCTAGTGAATCTAATGGTGATAATGAATGTACTCCTAACCCTCAGGAACCTACATTCAAACGATTTCCAAATTCCACTTTTTCTCTTGGCAGGTTATCCAAATATGTTTGTGGCGCGTCGACTCGGGTTATTCCAAGCATATGACCAAGAATCTAAAGCTTCTCATCAACTTCGTCTGGATGTTTTTGGGAACCGTTCGCTTTGGAATTGATCATGTTGCTGCAATTTTGGGTTTCGGTGATCTTCAATGGGGAAATATTTTGATCACCAGGGTTTATTTTGTTTAGGGCTTGGGGTACAACCTGTTCTCGGTTGGGCAGTTTTGTGATTCAGATTTAGAGGTCGCTTTTAGAAGAAACACATGTTTCGTCAAAAATCTCGAAGGAGTTGATTTGTTAAAAGGAAATCGTACAACAAACCTTTACATCATCAATATCCATGATATGGCCTCTGCATCTCTAATTTGCCTCATGGCTCGTGCTACATCTACTAAGTCGTGGTTATGGCATCAACGTTTATCCCACCTTAACTTCGACACCATAAATGACCTTGCCAGAAACGATCTTGTCACCGGTCTTCCAAAGTTCAAATACCATAAAGAACATCTTTGTCCCTTATGTGAGCAAGGAAAATGCAAAAGGGCATCTCACCCACCCAAACCAGTTCCAAATTCTAAGCAGAGATTACACCTTCTTCATATGGATTTGTGTGGTCCAATGAGAATCGCTAGCATAAATGGAAAGCGGTATATTCTGGTAATTGTGGATAACTACTCTCGTTACACTTGGGTAGCCTTTCTCAGATCAAAAGATGAAGCACCAGAGGATATTAAAACCTTTCTCAAGAAAATTCTAGTTCTACTACAAGCTCCCGTCATTATTGTAAGAACCAACAACGATACAAAATTCAGGAACCAAGTGCTTCAAGAATACTTTAAGAGTGTCGGCATTTCTCACCAATCACCCTCTGTCCATACCCCTCAAAAAAATAGAGTAGTGGAAAGAAGAAACCACATGCTGGTGGAGGCTGCTAGAACATTGTTGATTTTTTCTCGTGCACCGTTATTCTTATGGGCTAAAGCAATTGCTACTGCGTGCTACACTCAAAACCGCTCCATCATTCACCATCGATTTGACAAAACACCATACTAGCTTGTTAATGGCAGAAAACCATATATCTCATTTCTTCATATATTTGGGGCTCTCTGTTATCCCAAGAATGATCGTGAAGATATTATGAAGCTTGGTGCAAAATGTAACATTGGCTTTTTCATTGGGTATTATGCTAATTCATGTGCTTACAGAGTTTACAACCGAATGACGAAGAAAATCATGGAAACCATGAACGTGACATTTGATGAGCTTTCATCTATGGTTTTTGAACAAAGCAGTTTAAAACCTGGGCTACAAAGCATGACTTCTAGACAGATCAGTTCAGGACTCTATCTCACTTATGCTTCGTCAATAATAACAACTCAATAACCAACTGAAGGTGAATTTGAATTACTGTTCGAAGCTATGCATGATGATCAAATTAGTGGTCAACCGTCAGCTGCTCTGATGTGTTTTAAAAACTTTAAATTTATAAGACTGAAAATACCGGATAATTATATGGAAACACACGAGTAAAAGTATAACCCACGTATGCAATATAATCTTTTTAGGTAAGACCAGGTCATCTACAGGGATTAGAGTAGTGTTCAAATAATCAAAAAGAAAATAGACTTTAACAATTTTGAAAATAATTTTTACTTTACCAATGATAAAAGGTATGACTACTCGGATAGTTGAAAACTAACTTATAAGTGTTGGAAATGATTTGACCTCGAAGATGGGGCATTAATTTATAAAGACGATTTCACGTCAGAAAATGTTTTCACAAATTAACTTGTTAACTTAAGACTTATATTTAGTTAACCAGACTAAATGTGTCACTCAAATAATCCAGTTACTATTATTTCAAAGCTTATATTGTTTATCAATTTACAAAAGTGGATTTCTCGGCACAGACGTTAAAGACCATAGAAAAATCTTTTAAACCACATAGATCATAACGGGTCTTTCGACCTATACCGATATGTTTATATAATCTAAGTTGATAAGGAAAAATAGATAAGATGGGATATCACAAGGTTGCAACATAAGCTTAGGATTAAAGCGGTAAAGATCATACCAAACACTTATTTATTATCGTAACTTCACCGAGTAGTCATGAGAGATTTAGCCTCTCATGGATAAGGAGTTCATAACAAAAGTACTCATTACATAAATTTTCATTATTTCAATAACAATGTAAGAAAATTTCTTTGTTCTTGATCGTTAGATCTTTTTCTTCAAGGGAAAAGGTATTTCTTTATGTTTTGGTGAAAGGGGGAATGATATGTGTGTGTAGAATGAGATAGTTAATGGGAAATGGGTGTGAGAGGAATGAATTGTTTGAGAAATTTCGTCTTAATTTATAGGCAAAATTTGGTGAAAAGTGTGGCACACTTATAAATAAGTGCGGCGGACTTGGTGATTTAATGCGATAGCATTTAATGACTTTTACTGGAAGTGCGGCCACTTACAAATATGTACGGCGGTTTTGAGGAGTTAATGCAGGTGCATTTAATGGACTTTATTTCTTCAATCTTTGGGAAAATGTGCGGCGCACAATGTTGTAAGTGCGGCGGTGTTTGAATTTCAGAGGAAAGTGTGGCACACAATGTAACAAGTGTGGCGGACTTCTTGAATTTTGTCTAGAAATCTTTCTTTTCTTGTATTTGCCTCCCAAATTGTATAGATTCTTGAGCTTGGGTCTTTAGACTCTTCAAGTGAACCTATAAGCAATTTAAGCATAATTAAATATCAAAAGTTCACGAGAAATAATCAAATATATATAAATAACGCCATAGAAAACATGTATAATTTGGGCGTTATCAAATCCCTCCACACTTAGCTTATTGCTTGCCCTCAAGCATTGGAAGCGAGAAAATAAAATCATTTATCGTGACGTGGAGAAAATTTAATTTTTTTATAAGAGATTGCATTTTAGATAACTTTTCAAGCATAGACATATAACATAGCACCTTACATAGGGATAGTGTTTGATTTTAAAATTCACTCAGCCAGTCAGATAGGGTTTAGATATGATTTTGTGAAGAACACTCAATTTGCACAAACATAATCTAGACAACTACCATAGGCTTGTACTTAACACATAAAGCTGACCGAAGGGCAGAACTTGAGTACTAGAGAGGATTCAATCTTCATGCGCCGAACATAAGCCTTTATTTCTTCGAATGATTATAACACATATATAACTTCTTCTTCTTTTTTACCAAATACTAAGGCTTGGCACAGGACTTCTTTAATCAATTTTCAGATACTTCAGCAAAATATCATTTAAGGGATCGCTTGCAATAACATAGACTTGCGGGATACATTACATGTGATAGGCTTCGGTTTAGTAAATGATGATTAAGCACAAGTTCTAGAGCTTCTAAATTACTGGCTCTCTCAAATATAATTATCAACCAATACCAATGTTCCAGAAAAGGCGACAAAGACCATACATACATATCCGTAACGACGGAATAGACACATATGACTGCAATCAAACCTTAACTCGAACAAGCTAAAGGCATTAATTATCTTAGGTACCAAAGGTGGATATCCGAATATTCTAAAGGCTTAGATTTCTCACAAATTTAGTGGATTGGGGTGTGCTAGCTATAATGTCAATCCGGTTAGATTTGCCTTACTAAGATCATTTTTTACTTTTGAAAGCATATATAGATTTTTAATAAAATATCAGTTAGAAAAATTTTAACAGGGCAAACATAGAGGGATATGATTAATTTTTCCTATTTGGCTCCCCTCCACACTTAAGTTGAACATTGCCCTCAATGTGATAACTGATAATAGAGATAAAATAGGGAAAATTAAGGAAAACGGTACTTCCCAGGGCATAGAGAAATGCATAGCTTAGGCAGAGCTATCTTGAGCATACATCGTAATTTTTCATATCTTCAAGCTAAATTACCTGCATAAGAGTAAGTATACAAAAGCACATAAAAAGAAAATATTTTTTTTAGATAATAAATAATATTAGTAGAAGAATGGAGGAGGAACTCCTCCACACTTAAGTGAAATCACTGGTTGCCTCCCGAGAAGCGCTTAATTTTTAAGAGAGTCGTTAGCTAGACTCGTATTTCGGGAGCCATTAGTTTGGGGAAAAAGGGAGTGACTACTTCCCTTGGGTCATTGTCTTCTTCGTGATATAGTTTGAGTCGATGGCCATTGACTATGAATGTCTTTCCATCTTTTCCATAAAGTTCAACATATCCAGATGGGTATTAATGTTTCACTATATAAGGTCCTAACCATCGGGATCTTAGTTTCGGTTGTTTAAATTTATATTTTGAGTGAAATAGCTGGACTTTATTTCCTTGTTTGAATTCCTTCCTCATTCTTAATTTTATGTCATGCCAGACTTTGGTTCTTTCCTTGTATAGATGAGAGTTTTCATAAGCTTGGTGTCTAAGTTTATCTAACTCGTGTAACTGAAACATTCTTTTCTCACCAGCAGCGATGAGATCTGGGTTACAATTTTTCAGTGCCCAGTATGCACGGTGTTCAATTTCAAATGGTAAGTGGCGGTTTTTTTTTCATATATTAGTTTGTATGGTGTAGTACCGGTAGGTGTTTTGTAAGCAGTGCGAAAAGCCCACAGAGCGTCATCAAGTTTTCTTGACCAAATAGCAGGATTGTCTTTAACAGTTTCTTCAAGAATTCTTCTAAGAGCTATGTTTGTGTTTTCAACTTGACCACTAGTTTGAGGGTGATAAGATGTAGAGAAACAGTGATTAACTCCATATCTTTTCATGGTTTTTTCCATTATTTTGTTACAGAAGTGAGTACCTCGGTCGCTGATTAGAGCTTTGGGCATTCCGAAATGGCAGAATAGTTTCTTCAGAAAGGCGACTACTACTCGGGCATCATTGGTTGGTAAAGCTTGAGCTTTGGCCCATTTAGATACGTAATCAACAGCGACTAGAATGTATTCAAACTTATATGATTTTGGGAATGGTCCCATAAAGTCGTACCCATTGTCAAAAATTTCACATACTTAAATGTTGTTTAAGGGCATTTCATCACGTTTTGATATATTTCCGGTCCTTTGACATGCTTCACATAAGCGGACTAGAGTATGAGCTTCTTTGATGATTGTTGGCCAGTAAAATCCTGAATCAAG
This sequence comes from Tanacetum coccineum, assembly GCA_026074375.1. NCBI lineage: Eukaryota > Viridiplantae > Streptophyta > Magnoliopsida > Asterales > Asteraceae > Tanacetum > Tanacetum coccineum. The sequence continues at coordinate 76,137 of BQNB010003147.1, read as the reverse complement.
GACTTTTTAGCAGTTATGTTTGGTCCATAATGTCCACCTGTTGGTCTGTGGTGACATTGATCTAAAATGGTTCGGGTTTCTGGTCCAGATATACAACGTCTGATCATACCGTCAGAGCATACTTTGAAGAGATAAGGTTCCTCCCAAAAGTAGTGTTTGAGATCAGAGAAGAATTTGTTCTTTTGTTGATATGTCATTCCCCTTTGGTAATATTACCGATAGGTTGTTTGTAAAGTCTGCGAAAACTGGTTCATTAATGTTGATTTCCATAAGAGTTTCTTCGGGAAAGTTATCATCTACTTCACTATCATCGCTTATTTCATCATTTTTGATTCGGGAAAAGTGATCGGCTGCAATATTTTTTGTTCCTTTTTTATCTTTGATTTCTATGTCAAATTCTTGCAGAAGTAAAATCCATCGAATAAGGCGTGGCTTAGCATCTTGCTTTTTAAATAAGTGCTTTAGAGCTGAATGATCAGTGTGAACAATAGTTTTTGAGAGAATAAGATAGGATCTGAATTTGTCAAATGCAAAAACTACAGCCATAAGTTCTTTTTCGGTTACGGTGTATTTTTGTTGAGCGGAATTAATGGTTTTGCTTGCGAAGTAGATTGGGTGAAAGTTTTTACCATCTTTTTGACCTAAGACGACTCCTATAGTGAAATCACTTGCATCACACATAAGTTCAAATGGAAGATTCCAGTTTGGGCTTACGATCACAGGAGCACATGTGAGTTTCTCTTTCAATGATTCAAAAGCTTTTTGACATTCACCATTGAACTCAAATGGAGTGTCTTTTTCGAGCAGTTTAGTTAGAGGTCGAGCAATTTTCGAGAAGTCTTTAATAAAACATCGGTAAAAACCGACATGTCCGAGAAAGCTTCTAACACCTTTGATATTAGTAGGGGGTGGAAGTTTCGAGATTACACCGATCTTTGCTTTGTCAACTTCAAGTCCTGTACTAGACACCTTGTGTCCGAGCACAATTCCTTCTTTGTCCATGAAGTGACATTTTCCCCAGTTTAAGACGAGATGAGCGTCTTTACAACGTTGGAGCATTTTATCGAGATTATTAAGGTATGTGTCGAAAGAGTTTCCGAAGACGGAGAAATCGTCCATGAATATTTTGACGGATTCTTCGATCATATCGTGAAAGATTGCCAACATACATCTTTAAAATGTGTCAGGAGCATTACATAGACCGAAAGGCATTCGTCTATAAGCGTATGTTCCAAAAGGACAAGTGAATGTTGTTTTTTCTTGATCATTAGGATCGATAGGAATTTGAAAATACCCATAAAAACCATCGAGGAAACAAAAATATTTATTTACCGCGAGTCTTTCTAGCATTTGATCCATAAAAGGTAAGGAAAAATGATCTTTTGTGGTTGCTTCATTGAGTTTACGATAATCGATGCATACTCGCCAACCCATAATGGTTCTTGTTGGAACAAGTTCATCATTTTCGTTGGTGACAACTGTAATACCACCTTTCTTTGGTACACAGTGGATAGGACTAACCTAAGGACTATCGACAATTGGATAAATTATACCGGTATCCAAGAGTTTCACGATTTCTTTTTTAACAACTTCTTGCATGTTTAGATTTAACCTTCTCTGTTTTTGGACAACGGGTTTCTTATCATCCAAAAGTTGTATTTTTTGTTTGCAGAATGATGGACAAATACCAGGAATGTCTGTCATTTTCCAAGCAAAGGCTTGCTTGTGCTTTTTAAGAACAAATATGAGTTTGTTTTCTTTTCTTTGGATAGCTGAGATGATATGATAACAGGAAGAAAAGAGGGTTCTTCCAGGAATACATATTCCAGATTATCAGGACGAGGTTTAAGTTCGAGATCCGTAGGAGGTTCTTCAAGAGATGTTTTGATCTTATAATCGGTATTGATGGTGATTTTTTCGAATGGTGGATCTTCGGTGTCGGATTCAGAGTCAGAGTTTTCATCGGTGGTCATTGCTATGAATTCATCAAATTCAGCAAAGATTTCATCTTTGAGAAGGGTTCCTTCGATGGAATGAAGAATTTTACTACCTTCGTCTAATTAGAGCGTCAAAATTCTTTTCAAGATTTCATCGATTACATCGATACTGAAACATGTATCATCGTTCGAATAAGAGTGTTTCATCGCAGAATCGATATTGAAAATCATTCGTTCAGTTCCAACTCCAAGGTTGAGTTGTTTCTGTTTAACTCGAATTATTGCATCAGCAGTGTTAAGAAATGGTCTTCCCAAGATGAGTGGAACTTTCCTATCTTCTTCCATTTCGAGAATAACAAAATCAGCAAGAAAGGTAAATTTACCAACTTCAACGAGCATATTTTTAGCTATTCCAACAGGGTATTGGAATGATTTGTCGGCTAATCTTACGCTCATTTTGGTAGGTTTAAGAGTTTCGAGAGATAATTTGGCATATAACGAATATGGCATAAGGTTAATGCTAGCACCAAGGTCGGCTAAGGCATTGCAGGAGAAAGTTTTGTTGAAATTACATGGAATAAGAAAACTTCCGGGGTCTCCAAGTTTAGGTGGAACTTTGTTTTGAATCATCACTGAACTTTCATCGCTTAAGAAAGCGGCAGAGATTTGTTCGATTTTGTGTTTGTTGTTTACGAGTTCTTTGAGAAATTTTCCATAATTAGGCATTCCGGCCAAGACATCGATAAGAGGCACATTGATTCGAACTGCGCGGATCATGTCAATAAATTTTCCGTATTGAGCTTCTATTTTTTCTTTCCTTAGACGTTGAGGATACAGGATTTTTAGTTTGTATGGTTTGGGTAATGGAGTTTCCTTGGCTGGTTTTGGATTTTAAGTTTTCGGTTGTGGTGTAGATTCTTCATCTTCATCATCGCTATCGAAGTTGATAGGAGTTTCAGAATCATTTTGTTGATCATTTGGGTTAACTGATGGGTTGTAAGATTTACCACTTCTTGTGAATACGGCATTCACATGCTCATTGCGAGATTGTGGTGGTTGGTAAGCTTTGGAATTATGTCCTTTTGGGTTTGGTTGAGTGTTGCTAGGAAGAGATCTAAAAGGTCGACCAGATTGCTTGTCAGCAAGTCTGTCGAACTTGGTTTCAAGATTCTGAATTGACGCTTGATGATTTTTGGCTACAGTTTCGAGTTGGGTCTTGAGATCCATGAATGTTTCTTTGACAAAAGCATTGGTCGATTGCTAAGATTTCATGAAATCATTGAATTGTTTTTGAAGATCATAAGGTTTGTCATCAGTACTGGATCGATAGTTGTCTCGGTTATAACTACTTCGTTCGTTTGAACGCCAATTATCGCGATTTGAGTCTCGGTCGCGGTAATCATTGTAAAAACGAGTCTTACGAAAAGTTTGCATGAATTTAGCTTCTTCCTCTTGGGATATAGGTATATCATCTTCATCTGGTTTTGTTTTTTTATCGTGGTTTTGGAGTTCTTTATACTGATTACCGCGACCGAGACTCAAATCGCGATAATTGTCAGTATTAGAATTACCTATAGGGTCATGACACCCATTCGGGCATCCATTCGGGCCATTTTCAGGGTCATGACATCCATTCGGGCCATAATTTTGTACTGTTAGTTAATATATGAAAAAACAAAACCAGATGAAGATGATATACCTATAGCATCCATTTTCAGGGTCATGACATCCATTCGGGCCATAATTTTGTCAGTATTAGAATTACTGCTACCTTCATCGGCGAAAGCAATGGTTTTCTTAAGAGATGTTCTGGTTTTCTGATTTTTAGCCCAGTCGAGCTTGAGTAAGACTTTATCTTCGAGAAGCTGATTAGCTTGATTTGGTGTTTTATAGAGGAAAATACCACCAGCTGCGGCATTTAGAACTTCTTGGGTTATTTCGCTTAGACTATGATAGAAGATTTTGATAATGCTTCCTTTGGAGAAATTGTGACCATGACAGTTTTGGAGCATTTCCTTCATACGAAGCCAAGCGTAGGTTAGAGATTCGTTTTCGTGTTGAGAAAAAGCTCGGATTTCTCCGAGGAGTCGGTCAAAAAGAGTCAGGGGAAAGAAACGGCTAATGAAAGCGGTTCGAAGTTCATCCCATGTTTCGATTGTTCCTTTGTTGAGTTCATCCAACCATGTTTTTGCTTCCCCAGTAAGGGATAAGGGAAACATCATTAGGCGGACGGCTTCATTCTTAGTATCTCTGTATTTAAACATATCGCACATTCTGAGGAATTCGTGAATGTGTTTATGAGGATCGGTTTTTGTTCTTCTATCAAATTGGTTTCCTTTGACAAGGGTCAAGTGGTTACCTTTGATAGCAAATTCATTTGCGGTTTCAGGAATAGTGATTGCGAAACCAGGTGTCGGAGCGACAACATGGTCAGCAGCCCACATGGGTTCATCATCTATTAGATCGTAATTTCAAAGAATATCAAGAAAGTGACGAAAGTAGTTGATGTTAAGAAATGGCGGGTAGACAATTCTCGGGTGTTGTGGTGGATTATTTCTTTGATCGTATGTAACTTTTTTGTTTCGTCGGCGAAGTCTTCGATTCAGAGTACGTTCAGGTTCAGGTAATGGTTCAACTAGTTCAGAATTGGAAGCACGTGTATGCATCCAAGAGAGAAATTTTTTGGGTCAGTTTGCTCAGAAACTGTACGGAGAGGGGGTTTTTTGAAAAAGAGGGGGCGTTAAAGAAATTTTCCAGATTTTGACTACAGAACAGCTAAGAAATCCCCGGCAGCGGCGCCAAAAACTTTGATGTGTCTCAAAAGATTTAAATTTATAAGACTGAAAATACCGGATAATTATATAGAAACACACGGTAAAAGAGAGTAACCTCGTATGCAGTATAATGTTTTTATGGTAAAAGAACCAGGGTCGTCCACAGGGTTAAGTAGTGTTCAAATAATCGAAAAGAAATAATAGCTTTAACAATTTTGAAAAATAATTTTTATTTACCAATGATAAAAGTTTTGACGTACTCGGATAGTTGAAAATTAACTTATAAGTGTTGGAAATGATATTGACTCGGAGATGGGGCATTAATTTTATTAATACGATTTTCTCGTCAGAAAAACGTTTTCAACAAATTCAACTTGTTAACTTAAGACTTATATTTAGTTAACAGACCAAATGTGTCACTCAATATAATCAGTACTGTTATATCAAAGCTTATTTTGTTTATCAATTTACGAAAGTGGATTTCTCGGCACAGACGTTAAAGACCATAGACAAAGCTTTAAAACCACATAAATCATAATGGGTCTTTCGACCTATACCGATATGATTATATAATCTAAGTTGATAATCAAAAATAGATAAGATGGGATATAACAGGGTTGCAACATAAGCTTAGGATTAAAGCGGTCAAGATCATACCCACATACATTATTTCCTGATTCGTAATTCACCGAGTAGTCATGAGAGATTTAGCCTCTCATGGCTAAGGAGTTCATAACAAAAGTACTCATTACATAAATTTCCATTATTTCAATAACAAGGTAAGAAAACTTCTTCGTTCTTGATCGTTAGATCTTTTTCTTCAAGGGAAAAGGTATTTCTTGGTGTTTTGGTGAAAGGGGAAGGATATGTGTGTGTAGAATGAGATAGGTAGTGGGAAATGGGTGTGAGAGGAATGAATTGTTTGAGAAATTTTGTCTTAATTTATAGGCAAAATTTGGTGAAAAGTGCGGCGCACTTACAAATAAGTGCGGCGGACTTGGTGAGTTAATGCGATAGCATTTAATGACTTTTACTGGAAGTGCGGCGGTTTTGAGGAGTTAATGCAGGTGCATTTAATGGACTTTAATTCTTCAATCTTTGGGAAAATGTGCGGCGCACAATATTGTAAGTGCGGCGGTGTTTGAACTTCAGAGGAAAGTGCGGCGCACAATGTAACAAGTGCGGCGGACTTCTTGAATTTTGGCTAGAAATCTTTCTTTTCTTGTATTCGCCTCCCAAAGTGTATAGATTCTTGAGCTTGGGTCTTTAGAGTCTTCAAGTGAACCTATAAGCAATTTAAGCTTAATTAAGTATCGAAAGTTCACGAGAAATGATCAAATATATATAAATAACGCCATAGAAAACATGTATAATTTGGGCGTTATCAAATCCCTCCACACTTAGCTTATTGCTTGCCCTCAAGCAATGGAAGCGAGAAAATAAAATCATTTATCGTGACGTGGAGAAAATTTGATTTTTTATAAGAGATTGCATTTTAGATAACTTTTCAGGCATAGACATATAACATAGCACCTTACATAGGGATAGTGTTTGATTTTAAAATTCACTCAGCCACTCAGATAGGGTTTAGATATGATTTTGTGAAGAACACTCAATTTGCACAGACATAATCTAGACAGCCACCATAGGCTTGTACTAAACACATAAACCTGACCGAAGGGTGGAACTTCGATACTAGAGAGGATTCAATCTTCATGCGCCGAACATAAGCCTTTATTTCTTTGAACGGTTATAACACATATATATATAACTTTTTTTTACCAAACACTTAGGCTTGGCACATGACTTCTTCAATCATGTTTTAGATACTTCAGTAACATAACATTTAAGGGATCGCTTGCAATAACATAGACTTGCGGGATACATTACATGTGATAGGCTTCGGTCTAGTAAATGATGATTAAGCACAAGTTCTAGAGCTTCTAAATTACCGGCTCTCTCAAATATAATTATCAACCAATACCAATGTTCCAGAAAAGGCGACAAAGACCATACATACACATCCGTAACGACGGAATAGACACATATGACTGCAATCAAACCTTAACTCGAACAAGCTAAAGGCATCAATTATCTTAGGTACCAAAGGTGGATACCCGAATAAAGGCTTAGATTTCTCACAATTTAGTGGATTGGGGTGTGCTAGCTATAATGTCAATCCGGTTGGATTTGCCTTACTAAGAGCATTTTTTACTTTTGAAAGCATATATAGTTAAGATTTTTCATAAAATATCAGCTAGAAAATTTTTAACAGGGCAAACATAGAGGGATATGATTAATTTTTCCTATTTGGCTCCCCTCCACACTTAAGTTGAACATTGCCCTCAATGTGATAACTGATAATAGAGATAAAATAGGGAAAATTAAGGGAAAACGGTACTTCCCGGGGCATAGAGAAATGCATAGCTGAGGTAGAGCTATCTTGAGCATACGTCGTAATTTTCCATATCTTCGAGCTAAATTACCTGCATAAGAGTAAATATACAAAAGCACACAAAAAGAAAATATTTTTGTTTTTTTTAGAAAATAAATAATATTAGTAGAAGAATGGAGGAGGAACTCCTCCACACTTAAGTGAAAGCACGGGTTGCCTCCCGAGAAGCGCTTAATTTTTAAGAGAGTCGTTAGCTAGACTCGTATTTCGGGAGTCATTAGTTTGGGAAAAAGGGAGTGACTGCTTCCCTTGGGTCATTGTCTTCTTCGTGATATAGTTTAAGTCGATGGCCATTGACTATGAACGTCTTTCCATCTTTTCCATAAAGTTCAACATATCCAGATGGGTATTGATGTTTCACTATATAAGGTCCTAACCATCGGGATCTGAGTTTCGGTTGTTTAAATTTGTACTTTGAGTGAAATAGCAGGACTTTATTTCCTTGTTTGAATTCCTTTCTCATTCTTAATTTTCTGTCATGCCAGACTTTGGTTCTTTCCTTATATAGACGAGAGTTTTCATAAGCTTGGTGTCTAAGTTCATCTAACTCGTGTAACTGAAACATTCTTTTCTCACCAGCAGCGATGAGATCTGGGTTACAATTTTTTAGTGCCCAGTATGCACGGTGTTCAATTTCAAATGGTAAGTGGCAGTTTTTTCCATATATTAGTTTGTATGGTGTAGTACCGGTAGGTGTTTTGTAAGCAGTGCGAAAGGCCCACAGAGCGTCATCAAGTTTTCTTGACCAAATAGCATGATTGTCTTTAACAGTTTTTTTAAGAATTCTTTTAAGAGCTCTATTCGTATTTTCAACTTAACCACTAGTTTGAGGGTGATAAGATGTAGAGAAATGGTGATTAACTCCATATCTTTTCATGGTTTTCTCCATTATTTTGTTACAGAAATGAGTACCTCGGTCGCTGATTAGAGCTTTGGGCATTCCAAAATGGCAGAATGGTTTCTTCAGAAAGGCGACTACTACTCTGACATCATTGGTTGGTAAAGCTTGAGCTTCGGCCCATTTAGATACGTAATCAACAGCGACTAGAATGTATTCAAATTTATATGATTTTGGGAATGGTCCCATAAAGTCGATACCCCATATGTCAAAAATTTTACATATTTGAATGTTGTTTAAGGGCATTTCATCACGTTTTGATATATTTTCAGTCCTTTGACATGCTTCACATAAGCGGACTAGGTATGAGCTTCTTTGATGATTGTTGGCCAGTAAAATCCTGAATCAAGGACTTTTTTAGTAGTTATGTTTGGTCCATAATGTCCACCTGTTGGTCCGTGGTGACATTGATCTAAAATGGTTCGGGTTTCAAGTCCAGATATACAACGTCTGATCATACCGTCGGAGCATATTTTGAATAGATAAGGTTCCTCCCAAAAGTAGTGTTTGAGGTCAGAGAAGAATTTGTTCTTTTGTTGATATGTCATTCCATTTGGTATAATATTACCGACTAGGTAGTTTGCAAAGTCTGCGAACCATGGTTCATTAATGTTGATTTTCATAAGAGTTTCTCCAGGAAAGTTATCATCTACTTCACTATCATCGCTTGTTTCATCATTTTTAATTCGGGATAAGTGATCGGCTGCAACATTTTTTGTTCCTTTTCTACCTTTGATTTCTATGTCAAATTCTTGCAGAAGTAAAGGCTTAGCATCTTGCTTTTTGAATAAGTGCTTTAGAGCTTAATGATCAGTGTGAACAATAGTTTTTGATAGAATAAGATAGGGTCTGAATTTGTCAAATGCAAAAACTACAGCCATAAGTTCTTTTTCGGTCCGGTGTATTTCTGTTGAGCGGAATTAAGGGTTTTGCTTGCGAAGTAGATTGGGTGAAAGTTCTTACCATCTTTTTGACCTAAGACGACTCCTATAGCGAAATCACTTGCATCACACATAAGTTCAAATGGAAGATTCCAGTTTAGGCTTACGATCACAGGAGCACATGTGAGTTTCTCTTTCAATGATTCAAAAGCTTTTTGACATTCACCATTGAACTCAAAGGGAGTGTCTTTCTCGACCAGTTTAGTTAGAGGTCGAGCAATTTTCAAGAAGTCTTTAATAAAACGTTGATAAAAACCGGCATGTCCAAGAAAGCTTCTAACACCTTTGATATTAGTATGGGGTGGAAGTTTCGAGATTACATTGATCTTTGCTTTGTCGACTTCAAGTCCTGTACTAGACACCTTGTGTCCGAGCACAATTCCTTCTTTGACCATGAAGTGACATTTTTCCCAGTTTAAGACGAGATGAGCGTCTTTACAACGTTGGAGCATTTTATCGAGATTATTAAGGCATGTGTCGAAAGAGTTTCTGAAGACGGAGAAATCGTCCATGAATACTTCGACGGATTCTTCGATCATATCGTGAAAGATTGCCAACATACATCTTTGAAATGTGGCAGGAGCATTACATAGACCGAAAGGCATTCGCCTATAAGCGTATGTTCTGAAAGGACAAGTGAATGTTGTTTTTTCTTGATCATTAGGATCGATAGGAATTTGAAAATACCCAGAAAAACCATCGAGGAAACAAAAATATTTATTTCCCGCGAGTCTTTCTAGCATTTGATCCATAAAAGGTAAAGGAAAATGATCTTTTGTTGTTGCTTCATTGATTTTACGATAATCAATGCATACTCGCCAACCCGTAATGGTTCTTGTTGGAACAAGTTCATCATTTTCATTGGTGACAACTGTAATACCACCTTTCTTTGGTACACAGTGGATAGGACTAACCCAAGGACTATCGGCAATTGGATAAATTATACCGGTATCCAGGAGTTTCACGATTTCTTTTTTAACAACTTCTTGCATGTTTGGATTTAACCTTCTCTGTTTTTGGACAACGGGTTTCTTATCATCCAGAAGTTGTATTTTGTGTTTGCAGAATGATGGGCAAATACCAGGAATGTCTGTCGTTTTCCAAGCAAAGGCTTGCTTGTGCTTTTTAAGAACAGATATGAGTTTGTTTTTCTTTTCTTTGGATAGCTGAGATGATATGATAACAGGAAGAAAAGAGGGTTCTTCCAGGAATACATATTCCAGATTATCAGGAAGAGGTTTAAGTTCGAGATCCGTAGGAGGTTCTTCAAGAGATGTTTTGATCTTATAATCAGTATTGATGGTGATTTTTTCGAATGGTGGATCTTCGGTGTCGGATTCAGAGTCAGAGTTTTCATCGGTGGTCATTGCCATGAATTCATCAAATTCAGCAAAGATTTCTTCTTCGAGAAGGGTTCCTTCGATGGAATGAAGAATTTTACTACCTTCGTCTAAAAGAGCGTCGAAATCTTCTTCTAAGATTTCATCGATTACATCGATACTGAAATAGGTATCATCGTTCGAATAAGAGTGTTTCATCGCAGAATCGATATTGAAAATCATTCGTTCAGTTCCAACTCCAAGGTTGAGTTGTTTCTGTTTAACTCGAATTACTGCATCAGCAGTGTGAAGAAATGGTCGTCCCAAGATGAGGGGAACTTTACTATCTTCTTCCATTTCGAGAATAACGAAATCAGCAGGAAAGGTGAATTTACCAACTTCAACGAGCATATTTTCAGCTATTCCAACAGGGTATTGGAATGATCTGTCGGCTAATCTTACGCTCATTTTGGTAGGTTTAAGAGTTTCGAGAGATAATTTGGCATATAGCGAATAAACATGGTATGGAAAAAGGACAAAGCATTGGTACACCAATGACTACCAAACCTAAATTAGATGCAGACTTGAGTGGTGAACCCGTAGACCAAACTGATTACCGTAGTAAAATCGGGTCACTCATGTATCTGACATCTAGTAGACCAGACATAGTGCAAGCAGTATGTTATTGTGCAAGATATCAAGCAAGACCGACTGAAAAACACCTCAAAGAGGTTAAAAGGATCTTTCGATACTTAAGGGGTACCACTAACATGGGACTCTGGTATCCGAAGGGTTCTGGATTTGAACTAACAGCTTTTTTAGATGTCGACCATGCCGAATGCATTGATACTGGTAAAAGCACTTCTGGAGGAATACAGCTCCTAAGTGATAGGTTAGTCAGCTGGATGTCAAAGAAGTAGGACTGTACTACAATGTCATCCGTAGAGGCTGAGTACGTAGTGTTATTTGCAAGTTGTGCTCAAGTAATGTGGATGAGGACACAGCTTAAGGATTATGACTTCAACTACAACAAAATACAATTGTATTGTGACTCTCGGTCAGCCATAGCAATCTCATGCAACCCCGTGCAGCACTCCCGTACCAAGCACATCCATACTCGATATCATTTCATCAATTGTACACGAAAAACTTGGCTGAGTTGATGGACATCCTCTTTATGGTTAACAGTGGGTCAACATCTAATATGGATTTGCACTGTCTTTACCATAAGCCATAATCTTATGGAACTAGTCAAACTCTTCATTAGACAAATATGGTGAGTTGGAAACCATACAATTTTTAGTAAATTGTCAACTATAAACGGATTTGAGAAGTCTTTACCAAGAGCTATTTGCTCCTGGACTAGCCATTTTTCATCCCAACAGGGAATATGGAAAATGAATACCATCCAGGGTTTTGGTAACCTGTCAACATCAACGGATTTGAGTTACACACAAGCCGTTTGCATGGTGAGCCGACACTTTCTGGCTGTTAGCCATGGTGAGCTGAAAAACCATTTGTCGTGCAGTGCAAGCACTAACACCAAAGTTATACAACACTATACTATCAATAAAACTAACTAAGAGTATATATTTATTTTTTTTTGTTTTTTTTAATAATGACAAGACTAACGAAACTATGGAAAACAAATATCAACTAAGACACAAACTTACATAGGAACAGATTGACAAGGACACTCCATAGGATTCCCGTAAGCCAAGCTTGAACTGTCCTGAATAACATTCCCAAGCAACAAAAACATCCCGTTTCACGACAGAATGATGGTGGAAACTGTGAGCCTTGTGGGTAACATCCCGTTCATGCAGTGTATGGCCCCGGGGATTGGGATAGGACCTTGTCCACATAAAATATACATAAGTTTTTCCCATTCGGTTAAGTCCAGTACATGAACAGAGCTCTTGGGATATAATCTCCAACCACTCACAACCCATTCATCTTGTGTTCTCCAAAAATCTTCCACATCATCAGAATGAAGGGACTGACACAACAGATTGACGTCTCTCCAAAGGTCTAAACCAACATCTACATCTGGATTGAGCCGAAAGTACCTGTTCATCCGTCGACGTAAAAGAAGGAGATCCTCACGATAGACATGAGGCAGCAACTCTTTCAGGTAGAAAAAGTTCTTGTGCCGTCGATTTTCCTGATAATACACATGATAATAAGTGTTACGAAGCGGGCAACGCACAATCTCCCAATCTTTAAATGCTCCATACGGAATAGGGGGAATATAATCCTCTATATCATCATCACTCTCACTCTCAGAACTGAGGAAGTCGTCAACTGGTCTATCCCACAAAGAGGTATCACTTCGCACGCCACGATGTTTACTACGAGACCGAGGAGGAGAAGAGGCAGATTCAGAAATGGGTTCAACCTTTACCCGTGGATCAACAATCTCATCATCTGGGAGTTTGTCCACAACCACAACACCAGCACCAGAAACATACTGACCCCGAAAGAGAATCTCAGCTAGTACTTCATCATCCGAGTCAGGGTCAGCAGCAATGCGAGACATACCTATCGGTGCGTCCTCATCACTAGCCAAGAAAAACTCATGAAGACCCCCGGATGTAGAGTCAAAGAGAACATCAATGGGTATGTGATCAGTAGAGACAGGTGACGGGGAAGAACTATTGTCAGAATCTGCAAATGGAGAAATTCCAAGCTCATGTCGTGAAGCAGCAGAATCCATTGCTGCTGAAGTGGGAACAGTAGAAGCAGTACCAGTAGTATCAAGTGGATCACCAGCAGTATCAGGAACAGCAGAACCAGACATAGGAGTAGAACCAGCAGGATGAAAACTACTACCACCAGCAGAATCAGGATCATCAGCAGGTTGTGTGGTAGCAGCAGGAACATCAGAGGGCTGTGAAGAAGCACGTTCAACCCGTTGTCTTTTAGAAGGAGGCTCAGTTATAGCAGGCTTGGGTCGAAATAGATTATATTGAGCACTCAATAAATGATCCTTTTCCAGACGTCTGCAGATATTCTCGTATTCTTCAGTCAACTGTTGTTTCGACATAGCCGTGACAGCTTTCATAGTGATAGTACCATTATGAGCCGCACACCACTGATTTTTAACCAAGTTACGCATCATTTTGGTGACTTCTGATTGCTTTAGCGGCTTACCCTGGAGTGCTCTATAGCGCAAATCTGCCAAGGCTCTCTTCTTCCGTTCCTTAATGGCAGTCATGCGCTCAATAAAGTTGTCTTCGTTGACATCAGCTCCCAACAACTCACGTGCCAGTGCAGGATTTGTACCGACTTGCATCATCAAAGTCAACCAGTCCGTGTAGTATCCCACAAAACACCATATCTAGCTACGATAAAGTTAAAAAAAAAAAAATACAAGTGTACAACAACAAGCCTCCCCTTAGGCTTATACCTCCCCTTAATTCACGAACGCACGTTGCCTGTTCCTTTCTCGAGCGTTGGCCATTGCCTGTGCACCTCTGCAAGAAACCAGCAGGATCTCCAAATCTGGCATGGGGGAGCCTTGCCCATATCACACCAACAGCAACCAGCTTATTCAGAGAAATCCGCGATGAGGAAGAAAACATCAGTAGAACGAGGCGCATGAAACTGCGCAAAGGCCGGAGTATAGAACTCCGTCCTTGGCCACGTTCTATGAACCGAACCCTTACGCTAAGAGTGAACCCTCCTCCACTTCGCGATCCTCTATATCCTTCAGAGGGAACAGTATCTTGAATCGTGACCCAGGCTTCAGATGCCATACGTGATAATCTTCAAGGTCAACCGCCATCTTGAATATCCACATCCCCATCCTGTGGCAATGAGCATCAACCCAACCAACCGTGCCTGTCCACAATTGTTTTAACCGTGTCGCATCCAACTTCTTTACTCGGATACAATTGTCAAATAGCACCCCCCATGATTTTCTTTGAGGTTCCAGCTCAGTTTCCAATGATTCTATCCGTCCCATACACTTGTCAATTCATTGCAAAAAAAACATGTTAGAAAGTGCAGGGTCCTCTTTGCCCTACCAGCAGCATCGCTGTTGGTGTAGGAGCATCATCAGGCCCAGCATGGGTCTCCTCAAGAATCCACCAAGAATGGTCTCATCTTCCATGGAATTGAGATTAGTAATGTCTTCAGGCTCAATATATAGTTTGGCAGGACCTAGTAGGGACCAAAGAGAACGGATTTCCTCAAGAGGCAGGTTCAAACAAAATCATAGGGACGGGGCGGTAGGTTCGCAAAAATGATTGGGTCAATAGAATCAGGGTCCACATATCCAGCTGGTTTAGGGACAGGACCAAAAACTAATGGCTCTGCAAGACTCAAAGTCTGTGCGGGCGGGGTAGGTGGTCTAGGTGCAAGAACAGAAGGCCATGGTCTCCAGTCAGTACCAGGTGAGACAGGGTTAGGGACTACCCATTCTGGTCTCAAGGCATGCCTCTCCCCGTGTTTTTATCCCTAACAGGGGAAAACGAGGAGGGAGAGGTACAGGTTGTGCATAGCTGGACTACCATCAAACTGCATGGGCAGGAAACATGGGGGGGGGGTTTCCTCTCATCACACAATCATTGCCAGCAGCAGCAATGGCAAGTCAATGGGTGGATGTCAAGATATTGCTCCCTCCCTCCCATTTAACCTTCATATTAGAAAAAAATTTTCCGAGTAAAACCAAAAGTGGGTCGAGGGGTTCGGTCAGCTGTCTCTATGGCCACAAGCATTTGTAAAAACCGTGGGTACATTAAAAATTTATGTCTTGTAGCCTTAACATTCGCAATCATCCCTTCTAAGATAAAGCGTGAAAAATTATAAACCCTACCAGTCGATAAACAAATAAGGGCTGTGGCAATGGAACTTGGAAATTGATTCCAACTTCCAGCCTTAGGGCTCAGACAATGCAAAATGGTATGCACCAGAAATCGCCATTGAGGAGAGAGATGGGTGCAAAAGAAAAGTAAGTGTTTTCTACCTGGCCGGATACCCCAATAGCCTCCATACCCGCAAAAATATCATCAATTTTGCATGTCAAAGATGCATTGGCATCATCAAGTTGTAACTAGAGCCCTCATAGTCGAACTCAGTGCACCCCACCTCAACGGCCGTCAATAGTTGCAACTAGGTCATGAGACCCAGCAGCATTTGGGCGGACTGTAGCTGTTGCCCAAAATTGTTTGACCAATGAGTCAAACACGACCGGAGGGTCATGTGTTAAGGCGTACCTCAATGGAGAGTGGTCCAAGTAGCTGAGGATATCTGTGAAGTCCTCGGAACCTCTTTCCCTCCCCAAGAAAGCGATTCGGTTGTGATCATCTTTGTACTGGAGTCTGCCATTGATGATTTACGGAATTAGGTTGAAGGAACAGAGTAGCAAAGGCAAAAAGATTTTGATGTATGTGTGTGTTAGGGGGAAATATGAAAATTGTAATTTTTGGGGGGTAATTAGGTTAATGATGACCAATGTGGAAAAAGTTAAAACGCTTTTAAATTCGATTGAACAATATTAACCTCGGGAATTTGAAGTAAAGTAGTGAAAAAACAACTTGTCTGCCGCTTTTTCAGGCAAGTGGTGACCGCCAAGCGCCGTCTAATGAAATTTAAAACAGAAAACTATGCAACTAAGGCAGTATATTTAAGACCCAGCAAGTAGAAAGACAACCAGCAGTAACAAGTTTCTAAAAGAAATCAGCAGAAACAAGTCAATCAGCAGAATTGATATGTACCGCGCACACAAACGCTCAGCAGCAATACATTGTTCCACCATCATGATTGGAATACTACAGCAGCAATAAACCATTGACTGTGTGCAGCAGAAAGAGTCAGCAATAGCAGACACCTATGTAGACAAGTAGGACAGAAACACCTATCAGCAAAATGAATCTAACCAGCATCATAGCCCATAGCTACCACAGCAGAACAAAGAATCCCAGCAGGAACAATAACATCTAGCAGAACCATAGTATAACAGCAGAAACCAATCAGCCAAAAAGATAACTACCTAGCAGACCCATAGTCAGCAACTACAGAAACCAATCGTCCAGCAGGAAAGATAACTACCCAGCAAAACCATAGTACAACCAGCAAAAACCATCGTCCAGCATGAAAGAAAACTACCTACGAGCAAACCATAGTACAACCACAGAAACCAAATCGTCAGCAGGAAAGATAACTACCATCAAACATAGAACCGACAAACCATAGAAACAATTCGTCCATGCGAGAAAGCTAACTACCAAGCAGAACCATAGTACAACCACATAAAACCAATCGTAGCAGCAAAAGATAACTACCAGCAGAACCACAACCAACCAGCAGAAACCATTTCGTCCCGCAGTAAGAAATAACTCTAGTAGAACCATAGTAACATCCAGCAGAAACCAACCTGCAGCAGAATAACGGTACAACTAGCAGCAGTATTGACTACATACTGATCACAAAGAAAAAAAAATATCCCACCAAACACATATACACCTGCAAGAAAGTTAGAATAAACAGTTATACAACAACATGCCTCCCTTTAAGCTTATAACCTCCCCCGTCAATCACGAAAGAGGGATACACCATCCCAAATGGACACCAGAACGCAAATCCTTGGTCCATCAAATGCCTTGTCAGTAAATCAGCCACATTGCAATGTCATCGGTGTGGACTTCAGCACCTTGAATCAAGTTCTTCTCATATGGCGCATCTCTATAAATTGATGCAATCTCAATATGCTTGGTCCTTTGATGAATAGAATGGATATCTTCACAATGCATATTGTGCCTCTGTTTCGATGAAGATTTTGGTATTCATGAAGTTGAAACCATAATCCAGCAGTTGGTTCTGAATCCAAAGAACTTGTGCACAACAGCTAGCAGCAGCAACATACTCGGCCTCAGTGGGAAGAAGTAGCCCCAATATCTGCTTATATTGCACTTGCCATGAAATTAACCTCTCCCAAAAATTGACATCACCTGTAGTGGATTTCCTATCACCATGATAAACACATAATACTGTCAATGTAAGCTTCCAACTGAATGGAGAATCATTAGGGTACCACAAATCCTAAAGTTGTTGCCCTTATTAGATACTTGAAGATTTTCTTGACTGCATTCAAGAATAGAAGTCATGGAGTAACTTGATTCTGGAACAAGCACTAACTGCAAACATTATGTCAGGTTCTATAAGCGTGAGATACATAAGTGAACCAATCATGGATCAACAAAAATGTACATTAACTGGTGGATCAGTTTCATCTTTCAATTTGGTTTTAGCAGCTTCATAGGGTGTTGTTGCAGTTCTTACAGATTCCATGTCGAACTTAGTAAGCATATCTTGAACGTACTTGTCTTGGCTGATAAAAAGACCATCAGGCAACTGTTTACCTGCAGACCTAAGAAGAAAGTCATCTCTCCCATAGCACCCATTTTCAAATTCCACCTTCATCAAGACCTCAAATACATCACACCACAACCATGGCTTTTATTGTTGACCCAAAGATGATTCAACCACATAAACCTGTACCAAAATTAAATCCCTAGAAATCTGTTTTGATGAAGAGTGTTCCTTGTCAATAGTACAATCCTCTGTAAGTGTTGTAACAAAAATAACAATCTGCATACCAGGCTCGAGATCTTGATGAACTCCATACAGCGCTTTAACCCACTTCTGTATACAAGCTTTTGGGAAGTAAGATTCTTCAAATCCTTTAGCTATGACATACACTTCTTCTTCAAATTTCCTCCATAGAGAAAGGCACACTTAACGTCCAGCTATATACCAGCAAGCCCATATAAGAAGCAGTAAGCCAAAAAAGCCATCTGATAGCCTCATCTGGCCAATCGTGCAAAACCTCAAACGTAAACACTGCCCACCACTAGACGTGGAGACCCTGACCACCAACCTTTCTATAATTCCATACAACGATGCCTCTTGCATCCCGCTTGTACTATCAAAATCCATTTTGTCCCAATTGCATATTTGCCACCAGTTATAGGTACAAGATCCAATACTTTTGATTGATGCACTGTTGCATCTCTCTTGCATAGCACAACCTAATCATATCCACAAAGTGCATTAGCAATACTAGTTGGTTCTAACTGAGAAAGGAAGCAAGCAGACAGACCATGAGATGTCTGTAATGATTGTCCATAGTGTTATCATGAAAATATCCAATGAACGCACTTCACCACAAACTTGATTTTTGAGCTCAGCTTCTATGTCATAACAGGAGAGCAAGATCACCAAGAATCTAGAGACTTGAGAAGAATTGTGTTCACGCCTTTGGTAGGAACTGGATTCACTTCCCACAGCAGTGCAAAATATGGTAAAGTATCACGAAAATACATCAACATACGAGGAAGGATGAGAATAAGCCCGATGAGATTTGATCCATTCCTACCTCAGCGGGGAAGGAAAAATCTATGTGTGTTTTCACTTGACCCAATTGTTGACCAGGAGGAAGTGTAGACCTCATCAGCGTAGACAGGGAGAAAGTCCAGCAGAAACAGATGAACTGACATCCCCCCCACCGCAGGATAGCTCTCATCATAGGTTGCACACCGACCAGCAGGTGAAAAGCTAACATCAAGGATACCAACACAAGGATCACATATGAGCAGAAGGACTGCCAGTAGATACCCATCCTCAAAGCTAGAATCAACGCCAGCAATCCTTAACAGCAAATCCAACGCCAGCAGGATCCTTAACCTCATAAACACCTTGATCTCGAATTTCAGCTTCGCTTTGACATAGTCATTTCTGCGTTGCCATTGCGAGAGAACAAATAACCATATCGTGAGCCTGCGTCCTTAGCTCCCATGTTCTTGTCTTTGACGCTTAGCAATCTCTTCTGCATAATCTGCATTGCGTTTCCATAATACGAGGACCATTGCTGGATGAAGGACCTACTGCAAATCTGTTAAAAAATGAGGAACCACGACCAACCTCATCTACTTCTGAATCGAATCATGATATTGTGTACCTCCTGCATTTATGTAAGTTTCTTTGTTACCTGCAGTGTGTCAGTTTTAAAACGCGTTATAACCTAGTGAACAACAGTAAATAGTCAATGTCAAAGTACCACTCATGACCAATTCCCGAACATTAGGTTTAATCTTCAAAAATCTCAGATTCAGGGTTTCTATCTAACCCTCTTGTTTGGTAGAAATATAAAACCCTATTAGGCCTTAGTGTGTGGTGGAATTACTATTTTCAAGCATACCCAACAAGATAACCGTCATCAGCTTTACCCTCAAATTTTCCCAAATAGTCACTTGTATTAAGGATAGTTACTTGACACCCAAAAGGTTTAAGATGACTTATCTGAGGAACCTTCCCAGATATCAATTCATAAGGTGTTTTAAATATGGGATTAGTTATAGATACCACTGTTTAAAACAATAACATGCCGTGCTAACACCTCTAGTCCAAAACATGGTAGGTAAATATAGTCTGCCAACATGGTTCTAGCGGCCTCTAAAAGAGTTCTAATTTTCCTCTCCGCAACCCCCCATTTTGTTGTAGGAGTTCTACTAGTTAGGGTTGCTATAATCCCTCTTAATTCCCTTTTCCCCACAAAGTTCAATAAGTTTTGCATTTTTGAACTCTGTCCCATTATCACACCTTATTCCTTTAACCTTTTTATTCAGCTGGTTTTCTATTAAAGGTAATAAATTCTTAAGACATAAAATTTTTCATCCTAGTACCCCAAAAAGAAAAGTCCAAGAAAACCGCTAAAGTCACTGTAACCACTAAGGAGTAGTATTTCTTGTCAATACTCCTGATATTGTAGACCAAAAGGTACCATATGCAGCAATTGCAGAGTATCAGTAATACGTCACACAGCAGAAATATGTTTATTAGGAACCCTATGTTAGCCTTTCCTTTGTTGCAAGCAACACATTTGGTCATTGTGAACACCATTGAGAGGTAACCAACAACCAGGCCTTCTTTAGGCTAACTTTGATTGTTATTGAAGATCACATGACCATCTCTAGTGCCATCAGGGTGGATACCATCCTAAGGATTTTTTTGCTACAAAAAGCAGTAAACCTTTTGTTCTGGTTGCAGGTCTGAGATGTGGAATGTGTAGAGATCAAGTTTTCCTAGAAATTTTTTAGTACCACTTGACTTACATCCAGGCAATTGGAATTCTTCGGAAACACCAAACAAACAGTTTCTGTGAGAGAACTTTGGTTCTTTTTATCACAAATTTGTGATACAGAAAACAAGTTTAAAGTGCTGCATCTCTTCAACATAGTAGACATTTACAAAAGTCAAACTTTGAAGTCCGTATGTTGCCTTTTTCTCCTTATATTCTACCATCTCCACCTCAAATTATACAATGCCTCCATGATCTGCACAAATCGATCAAGTATTTCCTTGTTTCCTGTCTTACTTCTATGTCAACCACTGTCAACATACCTAGTCCATTATCTGTAACTAGGATCACCCTACACATCATGACAACAAAGCCATTAGTCACTTGAAGACCCAATCCAATCTACTTGAGCCTGCCTATGTGGATCATTAAGTGGTGGAAACCATGTGGATTGCGATATCCACCATCCGCTTTGACCCACCATAAATTGTGGTGTCTTGTATTCCTCCAACAGTAACCTTCTGAAGGTCTTAACAGCAGTACCCCATCGTCCCTTATTCATAGGGTCATATATATTAGACTGCTGTTAAGACCTCATCATGTATACTCCTTGAAATACACGACCACAAATTTGGGGACCAAGAGTAATGATGATCTCGTCAATCCCACATGTTTCACACTTAATGATCCACAAAGCAGGCTCAAGTCAGAATTGGAATGGGTCTCTCAAGTGTAACTAGCTTTGTTTGTATGAATATAAGGTTCGATCCTATTACAGATAAAGACATAGGTATAAGTTACAGTGTTTGCTCAAGAAGTAAGACAGGAAACAAGGAAAAAACTTGATGATTTTGTGCAGATCAAGAGCATTGTAAAATTTGTGAGTGGAGATGGTAGAATATCGAAAAGGCACCATACGTACTTCAAAGCTATGACGTTTGAAAATGTCTACTAATGTTGAAGAGAAGCCGCACTTTAAACCTTGGTTTTCTGTATCACAAATATTGTGATAAAAAGAACAAAGTTCTCTTCACACAGACACTGATTGTTTGGTGCTTTCCGAAAATTCCAATTTCCTGATTTAAGACAGGTGTAACAAGAATTTCTAGGAAACATGATCTCTACACATTCCACATCTCAGAACCTGCAACCAGAACAAAAGGTTACTTGCCAAAGTAAGCAAAAACATCCTTAGATGAATCACAGAAGGCACAGAAGAGATGGCTATCATGTGAACTTCAAACAATCAACATGGTTAGCTAAAGAAGGCCTGGTTTGAATGGTTTACATCTCAAGGTGTTCACCCTATTGAACCACAACTGTGTTGCATTGCAACAAAGGAAAGCAACATAGGGTTTCCTAAAAACATAATTCTGCTGTGAGACTTAATACTGATACTCCGCACTTGCCTTCAGTAAGTACCTTTGTTGGTCCTACAATATCAGAGAATGACCAAAATACAACTCCTTAGTGGGTTACAGATGACTTTAGCATGTTTTCTTTGGACTTTCTTTTTGGTTATAAGATGAAACATTTTATGTCCTTAAAGAATTCATTACCTTAATATAAACCGCTGAATAAAAAGTTAAAGGAATAAGGTGGTATAATGGGACAGAGATCAAGAATGCAAAACTTAATATTGAACTATTGTGGGAAAAGGGAATTAAGAGGGATTATAAGCAACCCTAGAACTCCCCAACAAATGGGGGTTGCTGAGAGAAAATAGAACTCTTAAGAGGCCTGCTAGAACCATGTTGGCAGACTCTAAAATTACCTACCCTGTATTTTGACAGGGGGGGGGGGGGGGGGGGGGGGGGGGGGGGGGGGGGGGGAGGGGGGGTGAGGGGTCTGAGGCTGTTAGCACGTCAAAGTTTATATTTTTTAAACCAGGTATCTATAACTAATCCCTCCATAATAAAACACCTTATAATTGGATATCTGGAAGGTTTCCTCAGATAAGTCCATCTTAAACCTTTTGGGTGTTCAAGTAAACTATCCTTAAGTACAATGACTATTTGGAAAATTTGAGGGTAAAGCATGATGTACGTTTACATGTTTGGGTATGCTTCAAATAGCAAGGCCTAATAGGGTTCAAAAATCTACCAAACAAGTAGGTTAGAAGAAACCTGAATCAGGATTTTAGAAGATAAACCTAATTTCAGGGAATTGGTCATTATGGTACTTGACTTGACATATTTAACTGATTCACTAGGTTATACTCCGTTTTTAAAACTGACACAACCTGCCATGGTACACACGAAACTAACATAAATGCAGGTACACAAGGATCATGATTCATATTCAGAAGTCGATGAGCAAAGTGATCGTGGTTCCTTCAATTTCCTTCTAACATATATGCAGTCCCTTCATCCAGCAATGGTCCCGTATTATGGAACGCAATGCAGATTATGCAGAAGAGATATGCAAAGCATCAAAGACAAAGAACATGAAGCTAAGGGGCCCCCCCCCCTCCCCCCCCCCCACCCCCACGCATCTGCACATAAGGTTATTTGTTCCTCGCAGCAACATCAGAAATACTATGTCCAATCTTGAAGCTGAAATTCGAGAACAAGTGTTTCTGCTGTAAAGGATCCTGCTGGCGTATGATTTCTGCTGTTAAGGATCCTCTGGCGTTTGATTCAGCAGATGGTGTAATCAACTGGCAGTACCTCTGCTGATAGTGATCCCTGCTGTTGTAATCCCTGCTGATAGCGTTCCACCTGCTGGTCGTGGTTGAACCTACTGATGAGAGCAAATCCTGCTGTTCATTCATCTGTTTCTGCTGACTTTCACCCCTGTCTACGCTGATGGAGTCTACACTCCTCCTGGTCAACAATTGGCTCAAGTGAAAACACTACATGAATTTCCGTCCCTCTGATGTATGCATGGATCAAATCTCATCGGCATCTTACATCTCTCGTATGATGATGAGTATCGTGCTACTCTTACCAATTAGCACTGCTGTGGAAGTGAATCCAGTCCCTACCAAACGGGTTGAACACATTCATCCTCAACTCAGATTCTTGGTGATCTTGCGTCTCCTCTATGACAAGAAGCAAGCTCAAAAATCCAATTTGTTGAAATGCGTTACATATGGATAGATTCAAGATCAACAAAGGACCCAATCGATACAGACCAACTCCATTGTCTTCTGCTTGTCTTCCTTTTCTCAGATAGAACAAGCCCACTCTTAAAGCTAAAGCACTTGAGGATCCTGATTGGGTTGATGCAATCAGAAAGAATTCAACCAGTTCCCATCAATCAGCAAGTATGGAAAACCCTTGTCCCTCTCCCAGTTGGCAAATATGCAATAGGACAAAATGATTTTGAAAGAACAAGCGATGCCATAGGCCATATTGTAAGGAATAAAGCAAGAGATTGGTTGCAACAGGGACCCGACAAGAGGAGGGCATTGATTACGATGAGTGTATTTGCACGATTGGCCAGAATATAGGCTATCAGACTGTATATGGCTTTAGCTTCTTATATGGTCATTCTGTTAATATCAGACTGGACGTTAAGAGTCCTTTCTCTATTGAGAATATTGAATAAGAAGTTATGTCACTCAGCCTAAATGTTTGAAGATCCTTACTCACCAAAGCATGTATACATAGTGGTTTAAAGCACTGTATGGACTTCAACCGCACTCACCTGTATGCAAGATTGTCTACTTTTCTGTTACAACACAACTTCAGAGATTACATTGCAAGACACTCTTCATCAAGAAAGATTCAGTGATATAATTTTGGTACAGGTTTATGAGGATTACAACATCTTAGGGCAACCAATAAAGCCTGGTGAGATGAATTTGAGGTATTGATGAATGGTGAATTGAAAAGAGTGCTATGTAGAGGATGACATTCTCATAGTCTACAGGTGAAACAGTTGCCTGATGGTCTTTTTATCAGCCAAGACAAGTACGTTAAAGATATGCTTACAATTTCCGACAGAATCTTTAAGAACTGCAACAACACCCTATGAAGCTGCTAAGACCAAATTGAAAGATGAAACTGATCCACCAGTTAATGTACATTTGTACCGATCCATGATTGGTTCACTTATTATTAACTCACCGCTTCAAGAAACGAATAATGTTTGCCAGTTGTTCCTTTTCCGAACAATCATTTATACTCCCACTGCTTTCAACTGAATGCAGTCAAGAAAATCTTCAAGTATCTGAAAGGGCCACCAAATTAGGCTTGAGGTACCCTCAAGATTCTCCCATTCCATTAAGCTTACAGTACAGTGATAAATCAGGTTCTCATGGGGATAGGAAATCCACTACAGGTGGATGTCAATTTCTGGGCAGAAGGTTAATTTCATGGCAGTGCAAAAAGCAGACTATAGTGGCTACCTCTTCCACTGAGGCCGAGTATGTTGCTGCTGCTAGCTGCTGTGCTCAGGTTCTTTGGATCCAGAACCAGTGCTGGATTAGGTTTCAACTTCATGAAAACCAAAAATCTGCAACGACAACCAAGCACAATATGCTTGTGAAGAAATCCAGTCTTCATCAAAGGACCAAGCATATTGAGATTCTGCATCACTTTATATGAGATGCCAAAGAAAGAACAGATTCAAGTGCTGAAGATCCACACCGATGACAATGTGGCTGATTTACTGACAAAGGCATTTGATGGACCAAGATTTGCATATCTGGTGGTCCATATTGGGATGGTGAATCCCTCTTTCGTGAATTGATGGGAGGTATAAGCCTAAGGGGAGGCGTGTGTTGTATAACAAGTAAATTCTAACTTTTCTGCAGTTGGATAGATGTTATGTGGGATTATTAATTTCTTGTGAATTGTATGTAGTCCAATACTCTGTTATTTAAGTTTGTTACCTTATTCCTGCTGACAGGTTGGTTCAGCTGGATTTACAATGTTTCAACAGGTAAGTATTATTCTTCCTGCTGGACGAATGGTTTCTGCTGGTTGGTCTATGGTTCCCTACCCCTGGAAGTTTATCTTTCCCTGCTGCAACGCTTGGTTTTTCGCTGGTTGTACTATGATCTGCGGTAGTTATCTTACCTGCTGGACATTGGTTTCTACTGTTGGTCTATGGTTTCTGCTGGTAGTTATCCTTCCTGCTGGACGAATGGTTTCTGCTGGTTGTACTATGGTTCTGCTGGTAGTTATCTTTCCTGCTGGACGATTGGTTTCTGCTGTTGTACAATGGTTATTGCAGGAATATCACTTTTCCTGCTTGCCTAATGTTAACAGCTAGTTTATTACTCTGGTTAACTGCAGGTATTATACCTTTTTGGCTGATAGGTTTTTTTTCTGTTGGTTATACTGATGGTTCTGCATAAAGTATTGGTTCCTGCTGGATTCTTTGTTCCTGCTGGTAGCTATGGGCTATGCTGCTGGTAGATTCATTTCTGCTGATAGGGTGTTAGTTCCTCTGTCAACAAGGTGTCTGCTATTGCTGACTCTTCAGCATGCCACTAGTCACTTGTATTATGCTTGATAGTAACCAATCCAGATGGTGGAAACAATGTATCAGCTTCCTGACGCGTGTGTGCAGAGTCACATACTTCAATATCTGCTGATTGACTTTTTCTAGCTGATTTTCTTAAGACTTTTTACTGCGGGTGACTTTACTACTGCTGGTCTTAAAAAATGCAATTTGGCATAGTATTTCGTTTAAATTTCATTAGACGGCGCTTGGCGGTCACCACTTGCCTGAAAAAGCGGCGGACAAGTTGATTTTTCACTCAATTACTTCAACTTCCGAGGTTAATATTGTACCAATCGAATTAAAAAGTTAACTTTTTCCACATTGGTCATCATTAACCTAATTACCCCCAAATACAATTTTCATCTTTCCCACACACACACACATACATCAAAATCTTTTGCCTTGCATACTCTGTTCCTTCAACCTACATTCCGTAATCACCAAAGGCACACACCAGAACAAAGATTACACACAACCTAATCGCTTACAGGGGAGGGAAAGATGTCCGAGGACTTCACAGATATCCTCAGCTACTTGGACCCACTCCATAGATGTACGCCTTATTAAACACAAGACCCCCTCCGTCCGTGTTTGACTCATTGGTCAAACAAATTTGGGACAACCGCTACATTCGCCGCCCAAAAGCTGCTGGGTCCCACAAGACCTAGTTTGCAGACTATTGACGGCCGTGAGGTGGTCGTGACTGAGTCGCTTCATTAGGGCTCAGTTACAACTTGATGATGCCAATGGCATCTTTGACATGCAAATTGATGATATTATATTCGGGTATGGGGGCATTGGTAGCCTCCAGTAAACACTTACATTTCTTAAGCACCATCCCTCTCCTCACATGGTGAGATTTTCTGTTGCATACCTTTTGCATTGTCTGAGCCCTAAGGCTGGAAGTTGTATCAATATCCAAGTTCCATTGGCCACATCCCATAATTTGTTTATCGTGACTGGTATGGTTTAAAATTTTCACTCTTATCTTAGAAGGTGATGATTGCGAATGTTAAGGCTACAAACATAAAATATTTTAATGTACCCACGGTTTATACAAATGCATGTGTCCCTAGAGACAGCTGACCGAACCCCTCGACCCACTTTTGGTTTTACTCGGAAACTGTTTTCTAATATGAAGTTAAAATGGGAGGGAGAGGCAATATCTTTGACACCACCCATGCTTGCCATTGCTGCTGCTGGCAATGATGCTGCTGATAGGAACCTGATCCTGCCCATGCAGTTGCTGTTAGTCCAGCTATGTCACACCCCAGTACCTACCCTCCCACCGTTTTTCCCTGTTAGGGAAACAACACCAGAGAGGCAGCCTAAGACAGAATGGGTAGTACCTAACCATGTCTCACCTGGTACTGACTGGAGACCATGGCCTTCTGTTCTTGCACCTAGACCACCAACCCCGCCCGCACAAACTTTGAGTCTTGAAGAGCATTATTTTGGGTCCTGTCCCTAAACCAGCTGATTTGTGGACCTGATCTATTGACCCAATCATTTTTGGCCCACCGCCCCGTCCCTATGATTTTGTTGACCCTGCTCTTGAGGAATCCGTTATCTTTGGTCCCCTACCTAGGCCTGCCAACTATATTGAGCCTGAAGACATTACTAATCTCAATTCCATGGAAGATGAGACCATTCTTGGTGGATTCCATGAGGAGACACATGCTGGGCCTGATGATGCTCCTACACCAACAGCCGATGCTGCTGGTAGGGCAGAGGACCCTGCACTTCTAACAAGTTTATCTGCAAAGATTGACAGGTGTATGGGACGGATAGACTCATTGGAAACTGAGTTGGGAACCTCAAAGAAAATCATGGGGGGAGCAATTTTGACACTTGTATCCCGAGTAAAGAAGTTGGAGCGAACGGTTAAACAATTGAGGACAGCACGGTTGGTGGGTGATGCTCCTGCCACAGAAGGGGATGTGGATATTCAAGATGCGGTTGACCTTGAAGGATTATCACGTATGGCATCTGAAGCCCTGGGTCACGATCAAGCTACTGTTCCCTCTGAGGATATAGAGGAACGCGAAGAGGAGGAGGTTCCTCTTAGGCGTAAGAGGTCGGTTCATAGACGTGCCAGGACAGAGTTCTATACTCCGGCTTTTGCGCAGTTTCATGCTCCTCGTTCTACTGATGTTCTTCCTCAAGCGGATATCTCTGAATCCGCTGGTCCGTCTGTTGGTGCTGATAAGGGCAAGGCTCCCATGCCAGATTTGGAGATCCCTGCTGAGTTTCTTGCAGAGGATGCACAGGCCAGGCAACGCCTCGAAGAAGAACAGGCAAGTGCGCGGTTGGTCCAGCAGTTACAGGCTGAGGATTTGGCTCAGGCAGACGTGCCTCTTGTTTCTGAGCAGCGTGCGAAGGAATTAGATGAACTCTTGCTGCGTATGACAGACACGGACTGGTTGACTTTGATGATGCAAGTTGGTACAAATCCTGCATTGGCACGTGAGTTGTTGGGAGCTGATGTCAACGAAGACAACTTTATTGAGCGCATGACTGCCATTAAGGAACGGAAGAAGAGAGCCTTGGCAGATTTACGCTATAGAGCACTCAAGGGTAAGCCGCTAAAGCAATCAGAAGTCACCAAAATGATGCGTAACTTGGTTAAAAATCAGTGGTGTGCGGCTCATAATGGTACTATCACTATGAAAGCTGTCACGGCTATGTCGAAACAACAGTTGACTGAAGAATACGAGAATATCTGCAGACGTCTGGAAAAGGATCATTTATTGAGTGCTCAATATAATCTATTTCGACCCAAGCCTGCTATAACTGAGCCTCCTTCTAAAAGACAACGGGTTGAACGTGCTTCTTCACAGCCCTCTGATGTTCCTGCTGCTACCACACAACCTGCTGATGATCCTGATTCTGCTGGTGGTAGTAGTTTTCATCCTGCTGGTTCTACTCCTATGTCTGGTTCTGCTGTTCCTGATACTGCTGGTGATCCACTTGATACTACTGGTACTGCTTCTACTGTTCCCACTTCAGCAGCAATGGATTCTGCTGCTTCACGACATGAGCTTGGAATTTCTCCATTTGCAGATTCTGACAATAGTTCTTCCCCGTCACCTGTCTCTACTGATCACATACCCATTGATGTTCTCTTTGACTCTACATCCGGGGGTCTTCATGAGTTTTTCTTGGCTAGTGATGAGGACGCACCGATAGGTATGTCTCGCATTGCTGCTGACCCTGCCTCAGAAGATGAAGTACTCGCTGAGATTCTCTTTCGGGGTCAGTATGTTTCTGGTGCTGGTGTTGTGGTTGTGGACAAACTCCCAGATGATGAGATTGTTGATCCACGGGTAAAGGTTGAACCCATTTCTGAATCTGCCTCTTCTCCTCCTCGGTCTCGTAGTAAACATCGTGGCGTGCGAAGTGATACCTCTTTGTGGGATAGACCAGTTGACGACTTCCTCAGTTCTGAGAGTGAGAGTGATGATGATATAGAGGATTATATTCCCCCTATTCCGTATGGAGCATTTAAAGATTGGGAGATTGTGCGTTGCCCGCTTCGTAACACTTATTATCATGTGTATTATCAGGAAAATCGACGGCACAAGAACTTTTTCTACCTGAAAGAGTTGCTGCCTCATGTCTATCGTGAGGATCTCCTTCTTTTACGTCGACGGATGAACAGGTACTTTCGGCTCAATCCAGATGTAGATGTTGGTTTAGACCTTTGGAGAGACGTCAATCTGTTGTGTCAGTCCCTTCATTCTGATGATGTGGAAGAATTTTGGAGAACACAAGATGACTGGGTGGTGAGCAGCTGGAAATTGTATCCCAAGAGCTCTGTTCATGTCTTGGACTTAACACATGGGAAAACCGTTTATATGTTTGTGGACAAGGTCTATCCTATCCGGGCTCCACTGCTTGAAAGGATGTTGCATCACAGGCTCATAGTTCCACCCTCATACTGTCGGGATGTTGTGGTTGCTGGAAGTGTTATTCAGACGATTCAGGATGGTTTGCGGGAATCCTATGAGTGTCTTGCCTCTGCTCCTATGTAAGTTTGTGTATTAGTTAGTGTTTGTTTTCAATTAGCTTCGTTAGTATTATTTAAAAAAAAAAAAAAAAAAAAAAAAAAACATGTAACTCTTAGTTAGTGTATATAACTGATAGTCTCGTGTTGTATAATTTTGGTGATAGTGCTTGCACTGCACGACAAATGGTTTTCAACTCACCATGGCTAACAGCCGAGAAAGAGTTTGGCTCACCATTGCAAACGGCTTTAGTGTGTAACTCAAATCCGTTGATAGCTGTAAGGGTTTGCTAAAAATCCTATGGCCTTCACTCACCATGTTTCTTGGAACAAAGAGTGGCTAGTCAAAGGGTAGGGCTCTTGTAGAAGACTTTTCAATCCGTGATGGTATGCCAGGTTACCCAAAACTGATGGATATCACTTTCCAATATTCTTTGGATGAAAGTGCTAGTCCATAGCAAACGGCTCATGGTAAAGACCTTCTCAATCCGTTGATAGTTGACAATTTACTCGAAAAATGTTATGGTTATCGACTCACAGTTTCATGTACAAAGAGTTGACATGGTCAATCAATCCACCATGGAATTTACCTTTTCTAGGTGCCAAAGGATTGACTAGCCCTGAGCAAACGGCTACAGGTAAAGGCATCTCAAATCCGTTGATGGCTGTAATGGTTTGCCTAAAACCATATGGTATTCAACTCACCAATGTTTCAAGTACTGAGAGTTGAAATGGTTCTCAGTTGACCATGGACATACACCTTTCTGGTGGCCAAAGAACTGACTACTCCAGAGTTAATGGCTAACTGGTAAAGAGACATCAAATCCATTTACATTTTTTTTCAATGATTCACCTCTCACAGGAGTTAACACACCTGGAAGTGATGAGAATAGACTGAAATTTTTTGATTTGATGTACATACTTGTCAATGGTGCTGTTGCTGCAAAGTCTGGAAGTTGCTGCTTAAGAGATGTTGCTGCCTCATTTGATTCTGCTGTTCATCGAGTTCATGCTGTTTCCTTTGATGCTGCTGTGGCTTCTATAGTTTCTGCTGCTTGTTGTGCTGCTGCTGGTTACTTTGTATACTGCTGCTGCTTACTTTGTTCCTGCTGCTCTTCAATCCTCTTGCCTCAAGAAGATCTATCTAGAAACTTGGAATTAACGGAGTCAACACCAAGTTTAGGGGAGGATTGTTGGGACAAATTACAAACGACTAAGTGTCGTTTCTGCTGTTAGACATATTCGTTTCTGCTGATAGCACTAAGTCGTTCCTGCTGACAGTTTAAATAGCATTCCTGCTGATAATGTTCCTGCTGGCAGATCAAGTAGCATTCCTGCTGATTATGTTTCTGCTGGTCATGTTCTCGTTCCTGCTGACAGTGATAGAATCTGCTGATTGTTATTGATAGACGTAATTAATGTAATTAAGGAATTATAGTTATATTCTAGTATTATCTCATTAATATAGGAATGAGATAAATTAGGAAGTGATTGATATTGATGTATATCTCTTACGAGATTTTAGTTTTCTTGTTGACTAATTTAGGGTTTCTTCTCTATAAAAGAAACCTTTAGCATTAGGGTTGGGCACCGATTGTAAAAGCACAAAATCAATTTATTATCAATAGAAAGATCCATAGAGGATCGTTGTTCATATTGTTGTTCTTCTTTATTGAACTGTTTAGTTTCCGCCTAAACATTTGCTAGAGTCTCTCACGTATGTGCTTGTGATTACATAAGTACTATACATTCACAAAGGCTAGAAGATCTATCTAGTCCTAGATCCTAACACTATGTTACTTGCAATATTCATACCTGGGTCTGTTAATTCACAAACAATCACCTCAACCAATGGACCAAGCCATGAGTTGTGATAGACAATTTAAGACAATAATGTCATGCTTAAACAAATTCTCATATATCAATTAGTTTCTAAAATTCCTGTAGCCATATTAAAAGCAAATTCAATAACAAACCTCAAACCCTAATAGGAGTCGAAACACGTTATGAACAACACGTCAGTTTGTTTAAGAGGTATGACCTATGTCAAATATAATATTCATGTTCATACATATTATGATTTGCTATTGTTGTACACAGAAGTAGCTAATCAAAGCATGGTTTATCTCATTGACAAGGGATTCAAGCGAGTAGGCTTTGGTGCTTATATTTTTGGATCTATATAACTTTAATATTCCCTTTGAACAATATTAGGTTTGTGATCACATAAGTGGGAAGCTTAAGAAGGATCTTCAATCCTAAAAAAATCCATGTGCTCATATTTTTGGATCTTTATTGTTTGTGGTTTGAACCTTGGAAGCGAGTGTTGTCCTACCTTCAACTTTTTCACTTTGCGAAATCATCTTGATCTTCATGCAGTTCTGTGGCTGGAAGCTTACATAAGTAAATGGCCAAAAACATTTATTGTTGTTTCTCATGCGAGGGGATTTATGAACACGGTACCACTTTCTTGCTGTAATATTCTTTGTTCGGTAACTGTATCTTTTTATTTGTTAGTAAGCCTGATGCAGATGGATGGACTTTGCACCCAATGTCACATACACCCGAATGGTCTATATCCTTTACTTTGCACCCAATTAGGAAACTCATTAAACATATGATAAATGATGATTCCATTTATATGTTCTCTGTAGGTTGTAAGGATTAAGGTAATGAGAGGGAAAGGATCATTAGGATTTTAGGTTTCATTAGGATTAAGATCCCTAACTTATTCAAAAATCATACATACAAACACGCACTAGTTATTATTTTTTAAAGATGTAAGGTTATGATTTGTGTAAAGTTTTGATTTTAATTGATGGGTTTGTAAAGAGTATTTTGTAATCATTTATGAAGTTTTTCTCTTATGTGATTTACCAGGTCTCCATCATTCATTATTCATCCATAATGCTTAGAATCTCAAATCTTTTTCTAGCACAAAGTTATGTTATCTAAATTCGTGTTAGGTTCTGAAAGATGCAAACAGCTTTCTTCTTGGAAATATATACAAATCTGTATGCGAGAATGACAAATTGGCTTCTATAAAGAAAAGGTAAATCCTCTATTATCCTTATAAAAGAGACCTTCAAGTTCACTTTGTTTTTATAAAATATAATAAGATTTTAGAATTAGAGAGGTGATAGATGAGGGTGTGCTTCATGCACGAGCTCCTTTTGTTGCTCGGACACGGTAATTTAATTGCTAGCAAAAATTTATATACATAATGAATCACTAATAAATTCGTTCATGTTTGTTTGAAAATAAAGGTGCCAGAATGGAAGGCCTGCCATAACAGGTTGAAATGGGTAATTTTTAGTACATGTCAAAACAAGTTGACCCGCAAACACTTATTTGTTATGTTTTTATTAAGATATACATTTATTACAATCGACCATTTATGATTAGAGAAACATAAATATCTTGACATGTAAATGAATCTTTGGATAGGACGTTTTATGCGACTTTCAACCAGTTTGACCCGTTCCCCTTATGGCTAAATTTTTTATTTGACCCATTTGACTATTTGAGAAAAAAAACACGCCCAATTATAATATGGGAGAACATGCCGCATACCCGATGCTTTACGTTGTGGGATTATGTCTTCTTTCTTGAGTGGAGGCTCTCTGAACGAACAACATAGCCATAGTAAATAAATGAGATCATACCTGAATCACGTCATCATGTTCTTAAAGGATGGCTTAAACTAAACACATATTAGTTCTTTTGAAAATGCCTTGACAACACTTATTTCATATGCTGGATAAAAGGATTAGCAGGTACTCAATGCTACATATTTCTTCATTTATTTAGACTTTCATGTATGTTTCATGTATATTCAAACTCTTATGTACACAATATTTATGGTTTTTACGTTCACGTTCACAAACACATGAATTTGTAAATGCTTGTGCGTATTGATATTCATATCTTTTTTTGGGGGTAAAGAAATAAAAAGGTTAGTTGTCTATGTCGTCAGGAACATCAGGTGTTGCAGTCGTTGGTCTTCTAGGAGCCGTAAGAGCACAAGAGCGCAAGCTGATAAATGTTGTCAAATGAGATTATCAAACAAGCACTTGGAAGTGGAGTTAGGGGTTACAACTTCATGTGTAAATGTTGTGAAAGAAAGATAGAACAAACAAGATTCTGAGACGTTGGTGTTTCATTCTACTTGGAGGTAGAGCTATGGAGAATCTGGTCAGAGGAGGATTTATATAGGTAATTCTTAAATGTATTCTTATGCATTCTTGATAAAAAAAAGGTAATGGACAAAATGATACACTGCTTTTAGATGGTCCGTCATTAATGGCGTTAAGTTACGCCGGGTGTCTATCATGTGCCCTGAAAATCAGCAATCAGATAGATCATGTTACATAGTGATTGTAATTTTCCAAATGAAAATCCAAACACCCCATTAGTTTGTTGAAATTTTAGCAGAAAGAACAAATTCATATAGAAGCATTAGCTATATCCCATACCTTATTTTCAAAAGCTTGAACTATAATTACTTACTTGACCGTTATATTACATATTTATGTGTTTTTTATACTAATGTAAATTTTAGATATGATTGGCGAGGTTTGCAAGTTTGATTAAAATAGGTCATGTAATAAACGTGTATTTGGTGTTGTTTTAATTAGTTTTTGGGTTGTTTTAATCTGCTTACTTTGGTGCCAATTAAGGGAATTTATCTGCTTATTTGAAGTTCTTTTAGGATGATACCAGTAAAGAGCCAGAAAAGTAGTTCATGGGTTAAAACCATATAAGGAAAATACTTGCTTTTAGTATTAGAGGGTGTTTGTTTCGGCTTATATATGGGCTTATAAGCTTACAAGGGTCAACTTAGGTAATATACGTTATGTAATGGGTCGAGTTGAACCTTTCCAGATAGCATTAAAGATGGGTCAAGTGGATGGTTCAATGCGAGCCAACCAAAGGCCCGGATGACCCATGTTTGATGTTCCCAAACTCATATTGACCCATTACTTGACATGGAGTTTTTCGTGATACAAATAAAGGCCAAACACGTGATTAATATGCCGCTAGTGTTTTGGTAGCAGTGTTGCTGAAATTATTAACATAATTACTTGTCTGACATAAACTAACTGTTAGATTGAATTTATGATGTTTTCCAGTTTTCCTTTACCAAATACTATGAGGGCTGAAGTATGTTCACTCCGCACACGTTTGTTTTGCACCA
Source organism: Tanacetum coccineum (assembly GCA_026074375.1). NCBI lineage: Eukaryota > Viridiplantae > Streptophyta > Magnoliopsida > Asterales > Asteraceae > Tanacetum > Tanacetum coccineum. Next base: position 41,072 of record BQNB010003147.1, on the reverse strand, counting down.
TGATCTAAAACCAAGCAACTTACTTCTTAACTCAAACTGTGACCTAAAGATCGAAGATTTTTTGCTAGCTGGAATGACTTCTGAAACAAACTACATGACTGAGTATGTTGTTACTCAATGGTACCGAGCACCTGAGTTGCTTTTAAATTATTCAGAATACACAGCAACTATTGACATCTGGTCAGTACGTTGAGGTAACAGCATTTCTAACACCATAATGAGTTTGTACACTCGACTTTACTTAATTTAATAATAATATGGTATATAACTAATGGCATTCATTCTTCCTTCTTTAAGCGCTTAAAGGTGCGTTTGAAGGTTCTGCAACAAGGGTGTTTATCAATACTTTTTAAACGAAGAATCCTATTTGTACTAACCATTTTGTGCACCTACACCATATGACTTTGTGTTTCCGTAGAGTAAAATATGGCATGTTGTAATTTCAGTGTGCATAAGAGACCATCCAAGAATCCTGTGTTCTGTCTATAGTATATAAGACTATTGTAATTCAAGTCCATGGCACCCAGTGGAGATTAAACAAAGGTCTGTCATTACATCTACTAAAATTGTTGAATTTAGGTAAGAGGGATTTGATGCATTTTCAGTTCCTCTCATCAATATCTACTTTTAGATCTGAACCAACACCATATTTCTAGATCTGTGAGATCAGAAATGGAAAGAGCGCCTGGGATATCTCAGGGGGTTGGTGGTTCGAATCCATCCGAATCTGTTACTTGTTAAAGGTGTCTCACTATTTTTCTCAGACAATACTATTTCAGATAAACCACAAAGTGAATCACCTTTTCATGTTGAGTTTATTGTTAGTGATAAAAAATAAATGAGTTTTTGATTTCTCAAAAGAAAATACTTTGAAACAATGATACAAGCTTGACTTACACATTTTATTCTCTACACGAGATTGAAAACAAGAGTTGTGATCAGAAGTAATCATTCTTCTAAACCATGTGCAGAGGATGAAGTGTTGGAAGCAATGCAGCAGGTTAATATGCTTTACGATATAGCCTATAATACATGTTATATTTAGTCTATATATTAGATTGCATGTTTAGGGCCAGATCTGTTCCTGTAACCCTTCAATTGAATTTTATCTACCATTTGCAGGTTGTTTCAGATATATTTATTATTTGTTTTGTTAGGTCAAGTTTGATGTATTAATTAATTAAATGTGTTAATTCATTGTTGCAGATACGAGTCTCCAACAGTGTCCACCGTCTTGTGCTCAGGGAAAATTTTGATAGAGTACTTTGAACCATTCTTCTGATTATTATGTAATGTGTTTGTATTGTTTGTTGTTGTTGGCTCTGAAAATATATGATCTTGATGATCTGAATTGCAGGTGAGTGACACTGACCTATCAAAGGAGTTGTATAAAAGTATAGCGCGGTTAGTTTCAAGCCTCTCTCTTTGCTACATAGGCTTAGTATCTCAAGTTATGAATCACTTGCATACAGCCCTTGTGTCCGCATTCTGCAAAAGCAGAAAAGAGGTACCTTGAAGTTTACATAACAAACGTAGTTTGCTCGAGTAAGGCATATTATCCTCTATTAGATAAAGAAAAATTGATCCATGCGTTGTTTATGCACGATGGAAAATCAGGTTTAAAGAGACAGGAAAAGATGAAACAATGATAGCACACTATATAAGTTCAAAACATAAACAATAAAAACATTGCTTTCTTGCATTTTTCTCTGGGTTCTCGACAATTCCTTTTTCTTTTTGTTTGATTGTTTCCACCTGATACATGATTGTTGCCACTTTCGTATCAGCCGCAGTTGTTGCTTCCTCAACTTTTCTGCTCAAGGCTTTGAAATCCTTTGTTGTCAAGTTAATGGTGCTATTTTGATGCTCAGAAGTATCACAATCAATATCAGAATTTAAATTCGTATCATCATCCATCATGTCATCATCAGCTACAACGTCTTTGGTGGAAGAAGAACGAATCTGATCATCCGCAAGCTCCTTTGCTTCCTTTGCTTCTTGAACCTCTCTTTGTGCAATCTCCAGCTTTGCTGCTACTTCTCTCATTGCCAGGATGTTGAGCTTCCCTCCAAAGTGTTTCTACTTTCCTCTTTGTTTCCTCTTCTTTCTTTCTTGCCTTTTCAGCTTTAAACAACATTTCACCTATTTTTGATTCCATTTCCTTTACATGATTTTTCACTTTTGTTTTTTCTTTAATAGCCTCTTGAACCTGCTATTTATTATGGTCTAATTTAGTTCTTAATTTTGCTGTAACAAGGGTGTTTGGCTGCTGCTAAAACAGTATCCAAACACCCTTTTGCTGCAACAGGGGTCTTTGGCTGCTGCTAAAACAGTATCCAAACACCCCTGTTTCAGCATAAATGGTGATCCGCTATGTACTTGAAAATCATAATCATTTGTTTCTAAACAGTTAAACCTGCTTTCACTTATATATATTCTTTTACATGGATGAAATATTCGATGGTATTCTGAATTTTAGTTCATAATGCCGATTTTCTCTCATGTGCAAATAGGTAAGCTTCAATACTTGGTTAAAAATGGACGGGTCAAACTTGAGTGGGTTGAAAGAGACCCGAAAGTGTATTTAAATGCTTACAAGTTACCTCTTTAACTAAACTATTTGGAAATTATTAGATTATTATAATATAGTTTTATTAGTAAACGTATAGTTATAATTATATCACGTAAATTTTTCAGACTAGACTTAACCCGCAACCATTTAATTGGAGAGCTGCTAGGCTACAAATCGTTGGCATGTCAACCCATCCAAACCATATGTTGGGTTTATTGATGTGATGATTACAAAACTGCATATGCTTAAACGAAGACAAATGAAACAACAAGGGATTAATATGACACTTTGGTATTCTACATATGGAAGAATTAAAAGCTGGAAGATTTCCATAAAGATAAGCATTGAAAAGTCAAAGAATATCAAAGATAAAGGAAGTTTTTAATTAGTTTTAATTAGCTTCCTAATACAATTAATTAGCTTCCTTTGTAAGCCTTAATATCCCTCTATATAAAGGGTATTAAAGGCATCTATTTTAGATATCCATCATAGTTAGAAACGTAGACTTCTCAGTGAGAGTCTAGCAAAAGCGTGTGTGTGTACACGTTTAGTAGTTAGTTAGTTAGCTAATAGATAGTATATTAGCCTCAAGGATTGTAGATCCTTGTTACAGTAGGTAACCATGTTATTCTGATCAAATAATAATGGAGGCTTGAATGTTTAGTAGTAAAACCTTGTTTGATAACTTATTGTTCATTATTATTCCGCTGCGTATATAAGTTATCTGTAAAACTAATCCTAGATGGGCTAAACAATCTTTCACACCATACACGTTACCTCCATGTTTCATTTTACCCAAGGGTTATAGTGTTACCACTTTTGGATGACTACAATAAAGTGTAGCCAAAATTGACCCAGTTTCACATAAATGAGTTCAATGGCCACCTCTAATTATGCCTAGGGAAAAAAAGACTAAGAAATTATAACAAACATGAAGTAAGGAAAACTCACAGATTGTGATTTAACAACCACCACCCTTCTTGGCTGAAGAAAAGGCAGAGAAACTGAAGACTGCATGAGCTTCTCGGTTATCTGGCTGCCATATATCTCAGCCTCTGAGTACCACTCGAAGTATTCCTCAATTGTTGGCTCACCCATTATGCACCTACAAAGAATAACTACTCAACAATTTTTTTTTTAAAGTGCCAAGTGTATACCTTCTTTACTTACAAATGGAAAGCAATGTAAGTTTTCTTTTGTAGTTCAAACATTCGTTGAATTTGATTCATACTTCATATATGTCTATGAAAAGTTTTATTTTTTCGTTGGCTTTAGAGTTTATTCTCGACCGCTTACCCATATTATGATGATGTGTAATAGTTACAATATCAGCCAGCAACTGGTATTTGAACTACTCAAAGAAATATGAAATTATGCTGATGTGGTTTTTATTTTAATTGATATTTTTTTAAACAAATAATTATTATACTTGTCTTTAGTTATTTGCACAAATAAACATATTTTTGGTTACAAGGGAGAAATTAGAAAAGATCTTGTCTACTATGAAGACAGGAAAAGACCAAGTGCCAAGTATAGAAAGGGAGAAACAAACTGTAATAGGTAAATTAACCATTGTGTGATACTTTCCATGACCATTGTTGTTATTTCTCATAATCTCCTCCTTTTGTTAATCATAGGATGATGATCTCAATACTATTTGCTCACGATTTGGAACTGTAACATCCTAAGTTATTGAATTTGGAATCTTATTATTAGTTTTAATCTCCGCTTTATAGTTATTCAAAAAGTAACTCTTATATTTCGTTTACCTTTGATTTGTAATCTATATTATTACTCTTTGCGTGTGATTAATATCTATTGTGGTGTAACTTGATCTTTTTATATATATTTGAGGGTTTGAAGACAAAGAAGCTTGCGAGCAAGCATACTTCAAGGTATACATAATTTGTGCATCTGTTTCTTTACTATTGTATGTATCGTTAAAGTGATCAGATCACGAATGTCATTTTAACATTATTCCCTATATATTTCCATGACAGATGGATAATGCTCTAATTGATGATCGGAGGATACATGTGGATTTTAGTCAAGAGTGTTTCAAGGATATGGAACCAGTTCAGGAGTAAAGGCAAACACTGTGGAACAGGCAAACAGACTGAAAAGGATGTTGAGGATGAGACGCTAAATCGGCTGATGAAGCGTGATTTGTTTGAAGAAACTAAGACAAGCGTATCAATCACCTAATTACTTATTTAATCAACATAATTACTCACTATTAAAACGACACATTACACCCATACCACAAATAAATCCAACAAACACACACACCCACCATAACCAATAAAAATCAATTTTAAAATTAACATTTCTATACTTCTTATCAAAATATTATAAATATAAAACAATACACTACAATAACAACAAAGATAAAAATTCATTTTAATTTATACATATAACAAGTAAACTTTAAAAAAATAAATCAAATCTTAAACACCACATAACAAAAAAAAAACTTCTCAACACATATCATACCATTAACCAAAAAATCATTTTTATTAACATATATCACCATTAATAAATAATCAAAAAACTAGAAAAAATATCAATATATACTTTCCAAATACCCTAACAATACTTAATAAAACACATAATCATTACCAAACCCTAAACAATAAATTAACCACCATAAATCATTATAACTAACCACACTAACAACCAAAAATACAATCACTCATCTTAATACATCATACCACCATAAAAAATCATACATTTCCCCACCACACAATATTACCATCTCATTAAACAACCCAACACATCATTCATTAATTCTCAATACAAATTATACCTCGCTCAGCTAGATAGAGAGATAGACGCACGCACTGTAGAAGCATGACTGTGAGCAGATCACTTGCTGTGAGAGACGTTATTAGTATGAGTGTATCTTTCTACATATTGTTTAACGATTGTCAGTATACAATCTTAATCACTCCAAAGTCTTTATTGTACTAAATTCATTCAAGCTATTTTTAATCATAAATTAACTTGTTTTGACATATATTACCTTCCATAATAAACAACCCCAAAAATATAACAAAACATCCCTATACCCCAAAATACCAACATATCTCTCAAATCAAAACAACCACAACAACCCTTAACTCCTCATTAATCAATACACATCCACCATATTAAAATAACTATTATAACACATTCTTAAACAAACACACAACCTATATAAAAAACCTAAAAAAAAAATACAATAACACCCTACTACTACACTATTACCACCCCCCCCCTTACAAAAACATTTCATCCTCCCCATCAATATTACTATACATACATCTTTTAAATAACATCGCTATATTATTCTAAGCATTCACTCAAAAACAACCCTTATTATACCCCCCCACACCGTCTACCTCCCACACCACACACACACTCCAAAAATACTTATAAACCCATATAATTTAAAACAATCAACACAAACCTTACTTTTAACGTAAATAGTGTACACAGATATGTGTATAATAAAAATACATTATACTATTAATCACTTAACAACCCTCGTACCATCACACTAAAACCTCACCCCCCCCCTCCCTGTATTTGTGTATCGATCTCGCTACTCATATACATACCTTATTTAGTTAGTATATAAACTAGTTAAATTCTTACAGGAAATCCAGTAAAAAAATTGTGTGTTTGCAGGCAAAGAGTTCTGGTGAAGACATAGATGGTTTTTGGACAGAATGATCTTCCAGTTCTCGAGCAACCCAACCCTCAATATCGCTCATTCTGTTCTTGTTACAATTTTAGCATTGTATCGTACACACGCTTGTATGAGTTTGTATTTTTACGCTGTGTGTGTGAAGAACCGTATCCGTGTGTGTGTCCTTTATCCACCCACACTCACCAAAACTTCTCACGCGCTCGTCGACTCTACTTTTTACCTCTCGATAACCGCAGGTAGTGTGTCCTGTACTAGATATCTTCGTGTGTGTGCTAAGCTAGTGATTGTGCAGCGATATTGGTGATAGTGAATATGATCCTGAATTGAATAATCATTAACTCTGTCTTAGCCCTCTCCAGTGTAGCAATTCCACCATAGAGAGATCTATCGTGCGTAACCCACTCCTGATACAGTCTGAGTGTAGTCGATGATATGTAAACCCACATTCGCAAAGCAGAGTGTGGAAGAGGTACAACTGCTCGGAAACACAAATCTAGCGCTATCGCGCGTCTTTTGTCTTCACAAATTCTATTCAGTTGAGACGCTCTGTTGTAGTGGTAGAGGATCAGAGCGACAATGAATAATCTCCTCGCTATGTTAATCTGGCTATATAAATTGAACTAGTGGTGTGCGCGTAACGTCTTCGTGTGAAAGAGAGATCACAAGATACTCAGCCCTTAGATATGCCATAATGTCCTAAGGGATTAGATCTTTGTCACGCTTTTGAGAAACAGTTTGCCGCATCATACCCGATGTCTAAAACCAGTGTAATGTCATCTAAATCTGAATGAATTCGCGCGGGGAACTCGCTCTGTCTGTGAGAGACGCTGTGTTTGGAGAGCTCTGTAGTTGTCCAGAATTACAGTGGGTATGCTTCTGGAGTTGAAGTGAGCACAAAAGATACTAGAGAATATGCAAACAGTGTGAAATGGTCGTTTCCTGGGACTGTAGTGAGTAAGATTGGAGAGAGGAGATTTACAAAGATAGAGATCTCTTCACTAGTGAGTCGGTAGATGTTGTAGGTTGAGATACGTATATTTTGAGAGTGTGATGTGAGCGATGGCATCTTGTGTTATGTACTAGATTAATATTTCTCGACCGATCGCCAGAAGGGTGATCCAGCACTCACAGTACGAACTATACACTCATAGCCGTAGGAGTTTGTAAAATTCTCTAACGTAACCTCTCGGGCCTCTACACTCCTCCGCACATTCAGAGTATCCCATACACTGTAGAGCGCTGAGACTCCAACCAAAGAAGACACTTCAAGTGTATACGTCACACTTATAGAAAAGAGTCTCGACACGCTCTCTCGCCTCTCCTTGGACCCTGCTCGCTCTATCCCCCGAGAACCTAACTCTCCTGATACCAACCATGCTCCGCCAAGGTTACAATAATAGTTGGTAAACTCTGTTAAAAAGAGGAGTGATATATCAGACATAGATTGGTTGGGATATATACGGATGGCTGGCATGACAGTAAGCATAAAATAGGGGGAAAAAGTAAAAAGACTACAAACAACTTCTTACTATGGGCCACCTAACATTCTTATGTGTATGTAACATTTAATATTTATTATTATTGATTTAATTCTTATGCGATTAATAAAATATACAAATTTAATTTGCATCTTTTTTTTGTACAAAAAAAGTGCTATACCTCGATCTTCATTCTTTCGGATTCTTAATATATCCGTCACAGACAACAATCAGAAGCTGGAACACTCGATGATTGAGAAAAGAATCATGATTGGAACAAGTAAAGGATGCTTGGGAAATCTAGAGCATCATGAAGACTTTGATCTGATGAAGACCAGAATGGTATTGATTTGTACAAGGGACTCGATGTTTACATTGAACCATTAAGCGAAAAAAAACCAGTGACAAAGGAGGTAAACTGTTGAATTCTTTTGATTTACTAATAAAATTGCAAAAATAAAAACTGCATGTCTCATGATACGAAGAAAAAACTTAAGTTGTTTTCAGTAATCATATGTGGTAGTTTTGATATATCACATTATCGGTTTACTAAGAAACAAATAACTTCTTTCAATTATTCATATATGTAGATATTTGATAAATCACATATGATAGTTGAAATGGGTTACTAATAAGACTGCAACCAAACCTACATGTATCACATATGGTACTAAGAAAACTACAAATTATTTCAATAATCATATATGATAGATTTGAATATGACTTTGATAGTTGATAAATGGTTTTATAAAAAAAATACATAAAATAGTTTAAAAAACTATTTGTGCGTCTGCTTCTTTTGCATGAGTTTTATAAGAAGATCATTGAGAAATTTACCAAAATTTCAGAAGAAAGGTCTGAGCTTATTGAAACATTTAGAGAGGGAATCACAAAGTTTGGAGAGGACCAAGGAATTTTTGATTTCTACGACCAGTACAAAAAATTGTTCAAAGATGCAGAATTCAATCTCTATGACTATTCTATGGATGAGTATAGTGAGAGTGATGCAGACAACAACAACAACAAGAATGATGATGAGGAGGAGAAGGAAAAAAGAAATGCACTATTAGTAAAACGGAACGAATGAAGCAGGGATGGAGAAACAAAAGACGATGAAGAGGACGTTCAAGATGATCTAAATAATGAGCATGAGTTTGAAAAGCTGACTGGAGACGATAGAGAGGTTGCATTTTCAATGGAGGTTGATGAAACTAAAAATGAGAAGGAGAAACAAACAGAAAATGTGAAGGACCAACAAGCAGAAAAAGAGAAGGAGAAACAAGCAGAAAATGAGGAGAAACAATATGATATTGGAAAAGGAACAGAAGAAGCTTTAAGTGAAACAAAAAATGATAGAGAGGAAGTTCATGATTAAGTTGATGATCGACTTTATGAAACAGATGAAAGACAAAGAAGCTGATAAACAAAAGGTGAATGATGGGAATGAAAATGAGAAGGATAAACAAGATGAACATAATCATTTAACACAAGATGAATTTTGGAATAAAGAGTATGATTTAACTGACTCACAATGTGAAGAGTTAGAATATCAAGCAACACAAGATATTAAAAAGGAAGAAAAAACAAGAGAAAGTACTTAAAGAATGGACACCATCGACATTATCTCTTGGTTTAACACCAGAGGAATCTGAACCTACAGAAAAAGGAGAAAGAAAAACATGTGGAAAAAAGAGCAAAAGGTTTAAGCCCATTGGAATCTGAACCAAAACCAAAAGACAAAGAAGAAAAGGCAGTAAAAAGAGCAAAAAAAAAACCATCCCGGTTTTCTTGTTTTCTACATATTTAAGAAAGAAAACAATACTATAAAAGGATAAGCAAACATTGATGAAGTGTTGATGACATAATACTTTGTTTTCCATGGAGGACAAGAATTGTAAGTATCAATTAACTTTATTCTTTCAATTTCTTTGTTTCTATCAAGGATATGGATATGGAATCGTTATAAATTACAATATTTTATTTTCTTAAAATATATCATATATGATATCTGTTTAATTTATTTTATGTAGAGATTTGGTTTTGAAAACAAAAAGATCGATTAGCTGCAACGATAAGGGATTACATGCAAACATTAGCTCCACAGCTGAAAGTTGAATCCAATGTCATTGACACCTTCTCCTTGGTTTTAAACCATGAACATAAGATGAATAGCAAAGGCAAAAAAACCAAGTACTTTTTCCACACAACAATGATTGTAAGTACCTAACACTTTTAGAATTAACTTACTGATAATCTATAATTGTTTCATAAATATAATATTTCTTGATGAATGAAAACAGACAAAAGACATGTTCAAGTGGAAGAAGGCGAATGGAAAGTATGATGAGAAGAAACAATTTAAAGCTTTCTCAAAGACAATTAAGAGCGAGTTTAAAAAAGACCCTGAAATGAAAAACATGAAAGATCTAGAAATGGTAACTCAATTGCTACACATATTTTCAATTATAAATTTTAAATTATTTGCATTCATCTAATACGAAATACATTTTAAATTGTATAGGCATTCTTTCCAATCATTGCCCATGAACACTATTACCCAGTCGTATTCAACTTCTTGAAGGTCAATACAGTCATAATCGACAACTCGAACACACAGATGACGTATGAAACAAAATATAAGTGTTAGATATTAGAAAAAGACTCGGTCACCCCGTGTATTTTACGTTTATTATAGCTCGTAGTTGATAGTTAATCGTATGCCATTCGGTATTGGGCCGGGTAATTAAACCCAACGTGTAATCCCATACCAAGGCCTTTGGCCGGTTTTGCGAGTCACTATATAAGCCTCTTCCATGCCATCGAAGAGGTGGTTAGTCATTTCATTATGCAAGTTCTATTTTCTCTCACTATAAAGTTTTCTCTCCCACTTTCTCTCTTTAAAGTTTCGGTTAAGCCTAGTTATCTCAATATGTGTTATGATTTCCAATATCCTACAATTGGTGTCAGAGCTCATAGGATTATTAGATCGCTTATTTGTGTTGTGCGTTTTAGTGCCTTGGTTAGATTAAATCGTTAAGTGTTTTAGGAGGTTTATAGCTTTTGTCCTTGAGTATCATTGGTTTTCAACGTTTCTTGTGTTAAAATTCATGTTTTTGTAGTTGTTATAGCCTTCTAGTACTCATTTGTACAATAGAATCCAAGTCAAAACGTTCCAAAAAAAGTAGATTTTTAGGTGATTTAAGGTGTAAAAGTTCGTTGTTCATCATAGCGGTTTGGTAATCTATTGGTTGTTACTCGTAGCGGTTTGGTTTAATGTTCTGGTGGTTTGTCAGGAAAGTACACTGTTGTGGCGGTTTGTTAGATCGTACACTGTGCTAGCGTTTTGTCGTTTCTGACAGCGGTTTGTCTTATTAGGCAGAGGTTTATCAGTAGCGGTTTGTCTTCTAGTGTAGCGGTTTACTAGTAGAGATTTTGGTATTTGTCGCGGTTTTGATCCTTAGCTGGTTACAGGTTTTTGAAAACAATTTCTATTTGCGATTTTGGAACAAACCTCTCACCAAATTTCATTTCTTGGTAGCGTGTTTGGTTGTACTTTTCATAGCGGATTTACCATTATATTCTAGTAGCGGTTTACCATTCGTAGCGGTTTATAGGTAGCGGTTTGTTACAGGTTTTTGAAGATTTTTCTAAAGGTCTTTTGGGAAACAAACCTCTGGCCATTTTTCTTCATGGTAGCGGTTTGGTATAATTCTTCATAGCGGTTTGACAGTAGCGGTTTGAGCTCTAATCCAGTGGTTTGGTACACTGTTTGCTTTTGGTACATTTTATAAGGCATCCTTCGAACCACCATTTCAAGGATGACACCGTCAACATAAGTTAACATTTTACTAGGGGTGTGCACGGTTCGGTTTGGGTCGGTTTTTTATAGAAACCGAAACCGAAACCGAATGTTCGGTTTTTCTCATAACCATAACCGAAACCGTTCGGTTTTCCTCGGTTCGGTTTTTTCGGTTTTTGGTCGGTTTTCGGTTCGGTTTCTCGGTTTCTTCGGTTAACCGTGTGAACTTGGGCTTGGGCCCAACTTGGGCCAATTTAGCCCAAAATTTGTGTTTTTTTCTTTATTTGTTAAATTCAAGCCCAATAAAGACAAATTAATTTCAAGCCCATCAATGTGATCTTAATACCCATAACAAACAACAAAAATCCACAATTAAAAGATTAAAATATCTTAAATTGCAACACAAATGTCCTATAACATAAGAAAAAACTTTTGTTATTTCACTTCAAAGTTGATGGGACTGTCAAAGAGAAGGCGCCTCACTTCAAGTTGATACATATTTAACATTGTTCTCGCCCATGCCGAACCCCTGCAATATAATTTAATTCATTAAAAAGAATGATAATTAAAGTAATAGTGAAAACAATTCTCAGAGCATACACTACTGTGAAAGAGCTTGCATTCAATTAACAAAGAATGATAAAGTCAACTAGTGTAAACAAAGAATAATAAAAAGATTGCATTCAATCAGCTAGTGTAAACAATTAGGAGTTAACAAAGAATGTTAAGTCACTTTTTATAACATACAGTCATACACTACTGTGAAATTGACTGGTCTTAGGCCGAAGTTGGCTATGAATACTGTGAAAGTTACTGTGAAAGAGGATATATACAGGCAAACACAGTGAATTGGCTGCATTACATTGCAGCGAAGATATCATCACGAAAGACATTAACAAAAAATAACTAAAAGTATGATATTAGATGTATATGAAACAAGGAGATATGTTATACTTACTTTATGAATAAACTTGATGTCGAGAAGAGTCATTGTGTCGTTTTTTTCCATTAGAAAACATATCTACAAACAAATAAATATTGGATTAGCATAAAGTATAATGGGAAAGTTTAACATAGTTAAATAAAGTTGCATTGCTTACCAAGTTCCAGTTTCTCCAAATTTTCCACCATCTCTTCTAGTGGTAAGCCATTAATGGGCATATCTTGCAAGTCCGCCGGTGTAGACCGTAACCAATCTTGTGCACAAATTAATGCTTCCGCCGTCTTAGGCGTAAGAGAGCTTCTATATTTGTCGATAACCCGTCCACCGGTGCTAAATGCCGACTCCGATGCAACGGTCGAGATTGGCATTGCTAACACATGCTTGGCTACTTGTGAAAGTACCGGAAACTTTGCCATATTTTGATTCCACCAACCTAAAACATCAAATGAACTATCCCCCCTCTTTTCCGCCCCATCCTTTAAATAAATGTCTACTTCGGTATAATCGTCACCTTCACCATATTGGGTCTCCATAAACTTTGAAAACTCATCATCAAGGTCGATCTTCATGCTACAATCGTCTTCACTATTAGTGTATATATAAAACTATAGTGATTTCTATAAGAGAACCTAGTTATTCATAGAGCATCTATAAAACTATCTTAGGGAAAACTAGAATCAAAATTAGTCCTTGAATATTAGAAAAACTAGTATATGTTGTTAACAAGGTGTAAAATGTGTATATATATGTTTACACATTGCAACAAGGTGTAATATGGAAGATACCAATCTAAAGATATACAATTAATATATCATAGTTTTTCAATCATATGCTCGTGTTTTAAATTGTTAACTGAACTTGCTTAAGCAAATAAATACTAAATGAGTTCTAATTTATGATAAAATCACAGAATGCAAGATGAACTTGAAAGAATTTATAGATATCATAAAACTAATCGGATGTACTTGTAAAAATAATTTAAAAGAATTTACATGTCACATGTGAAAAATAAATCCGGATGTACTTGTTCATATGTAGCATTGTGTGTGTTTAATATTATGAGAGAAGAGAAATTATGGTAATTTATTTTATTTTTTAATCAAAAACGTTGTTTTGGAATCACTTTTACAAACATGCTTACAAAAGTATCCATGCTTTTGAAAAAGAGGCATAGTTTGGTGTTTACTCGATATTGTTATGCAATAGAGATTTGGCTAAGGATTGTGAACAACAATCAATATTTTTCTGTGTAAAGGTAGATATAAAAAATGTTCTTTGCATACATGCTATATTTAAATCTTGGCACCTGGCACTCCGCCTTGGTGACCGTGGTTTGGTGACACACTTTAGTCACGTCTTTCAATCATTATTCTTATAGTTAAATAGATGTTAGTAGATAGTAGTGATGCTTGTCCGGGTAAAAAGATTTTTGGTGGTGTAGGGCTTGTGGTTGTTTATTAAAGAAACTGTTAATGGTTGTGTTTTTGTTCGGCGGACCACGATTGTGAGTGGACGGCCTTGCCTAGTAAAACATATCTGCTTAATTATGGATTGTTGGACCACGTTTGAAACCTGTAGCCATTGACACAAGATTCGGTTCTTTTCAAACTTTTTTTTATGAAATTAGAAAGATTTTATAGTTCTTTATATATGCATTAGATCATATTGAGTATTAAAAAGGCAGTGATTGCGATTTTGGTGAATTCCGTGTCATGTATTAATCTAGTGTATCATCAAAGGCCTCGATGATTCTTGGTCATCCTTTGTTTCGGCATGATTACCTCCTTCCAAAGTCATGCAACAACAGATTGTTACTAAATTCTTGAATTTTTCGGGCTCCTCTCATTCCTACACCGCGTGATTGATAATATATATGTCAGATTTGGACCGATTTGGTCTGCGGACGGACTCATGGAAAGTTTGATTATGCATGTGATCTCGCATAGATTGAACATTTCATATGATAGATTACACGGGGGGAGCCAATGAACAATAGACACCAAAATTCAGCAATTGTGATAGAAACATACCCACGTGAGTTGATGCAGGTTTGTATTGAAGATCAGCATTTAAAATATGCATTCTCATCATTTAAGAAAAAAGCATTTCCGAATGTCACACGATCAGTTATATGTGATGCTTGTGGTGTTTAACATTAATTTAGATAAACAAAACTAGCAAGATAGGGAAATTGCAACGGCACAACGACAATTTCTGACGTTAAAAAACAATCCTAAATAACTAGAATTACAAGTGTGTTCGAAATGAAAAAAACACTCAAAGAGAAACCACCACCTTTGATCCAAACCACAACAAGACGATACACACTTCAGCTGTCACTCACCTGATAGACATGAAAACAGGTTAAAAAATGCATCGTCTGTATAATAACCTACACTATGCGTAAGGACGAACAGTTGTATAGCTCAATGTGTAACTAGACTTTGATCTCTATACCTTTGCATCATCGTCAATGAATGATAGAATCTGAGTGATCAAGCAGGAGTAGCGTTTCCATGTACGACTTGACTGAGAACGAAAAATATTTTCCTTTAATTCCAAAATCATTTATGTGTCCTGAGCATGTTTCATAAACTTTAAGTACAGGGAATATATCATCTTCAAAACATATAATCACATATTTTAGTATAGAATCAGACATTCTTTTTAACTTACTACTGTGTTACATAGAAATTTATTGTTGTCTTGATACTGAACATTTTAGTAAACGTCTTCTTAGAATACACCCTCCTACATTACCATTACACACAGACAATATATATCAATCAAATTGATTGTGCTCAAGCAAACCAAGTGACTCATACACCTTCATGACCCCTAAGTTATATGTGTTTACTAACCTATTCGGAAGACACACTCCACCAAACTCATCACTCTTCAAATCAAATGAAACAATCAAGTAGATATAATTATACCAGCAATATATAATCAAGTGCACCAAAATAAAATAAAACTCAACATAAACCTGACCACTCTCAAAATAAGAATATATAGAGCTAGGCGGAGCGGAATTGTTAGAAATAACTTTTCCAAACACGTGCAGCTCCTCGCTTAAAATCTCCAACTTCCAAATCGAACGTCTTGAACCAATAAATGTATTGTTTCTAACAAGCTTTAGGGTCACTAGTATTAGGACATCCCCAAAACCACTTTGAGTGCTTCCTTTCGGTGAACTTAATCATTGGGATAGGAATTTCCAAACGATTTTTCTAAGCGCAGGATCCCAAAGAACAGCCTCTTAGCCCTTGTCCGTACATCTCGGCGTATCACCATAAAAACACAACAATCCGTTTACAGAACGCTTGGCTTAGCATTGTCTTTAGTAGGCTAAGGGACCGGGGTAGAATTGGGGTTGGGAAGATTTTTTGGTTAGGGAAAGAAACTGTATTATAATCGAGGTATATTTTTTACCTTTTTCTTGCTATCTGTACTGTACAAAGACATGATGTTCAGGATGTTTACGATTGATGTGGTAGTTCTTTATGAAATTCGAGCTGTCAATAAGAGACAGCCATTGTTTTGAAACTGACCTGAACCGGATCAATGATTTGACCGGAAGCCTTTCCATGATTTCAGCTTCGATATCGAAAGGAAGAATGTGGTCTGCCATTTATGTGAGTGTGTAAATCGATCGTACAGAATAGATAAAAACATTGGATTTATTGGTTCTGAGTATTTGATCCTAACCTAACCGACCTAAGCTTGGGCTGAAAGAACCATTAAGGGGGGGTGTTTGTTTCGGCTTATGAAACATAAGCTCATTTGGGCTTATATTTCATAAGCCTTATTTTTCGGGCCTTATATGAGACTTGTGGCTTATATAATGTTTCTTATGATCATGATAAAACTTATATTCAAATAAGTCTCATAATAAGCAAGAGAATTGGGGCTTGAAGGACTATAGAAGCCGAATTCAAATTTGATTTGGGCTTATATTTCATAAGCCCTAATTTTTGTCTTATTGAGATGAAAGGTTTTATATAAGTTATTTATAATCATAATAAACTGATATAAGCCTCCAAGTCTCAAAAATAAGCGTTATAAAATTAGGGCTTATGAATTTTAATTCAAATATGGCTTATGTTTCATAAGTCGAAAACATACACCCTAACAACTCAAACTCTATACAAAAATTATTTTTCAATTTATTTTCTTTTTTTCAGGTTTTGTTAATAGTTATTTTCTATATTTGGGTCTGACTGATAACACAAGTGAGTTGTTGCCTTAACCACCTCCTATGTCCAATTTAATTTAGAGTTAAGTACATTTTTGGTCCTTGTGATTTGGTGCGTTTTTCATTTTTCGGTCCTCCAAAATCATAATAGGTTGCGTTTTAGTTCAAACCAACATAGTTTCTTCCACTTTAGTCCAAAAGACATAGTTTGTTACACTTTGGTCCAAAAAGACATAGTTTCGTTCCCTTTTAGTCCAAAAATTTACGGTATAGGACTAAAAGTGGAACGAAAACTATGTTTTTTTGGACACAAAACCAAACTTTTTTGATTTTTGGACCAAAAGTGGAAATGATCCCCTAAACCTCAAGGACCAAAAATGTACTTAACTCTTTATTTGATGTGGGTTAATGCAACACGGTTACTAACATTGCGTGTTTCTGTTCGGTAATATTTGTAGGCATATAGTTTACAATTATCACTACATAGAGCCTACAGAGTTCGAGATTCAAGAGATGGTAAACATATTGGTTTCAGGAGAAACTTATTGATTAAATGTTTAACCATCTATATGCACCACTTGAGGGGAAGTGTTTACAGGTTGTATATCTACACAAGACCCCTATTGGATGATTACTAAAAGGGGAAGAAGACTACAGGTTTATTGATTTGCAGCTTATTTATGTATGGTGGCATGTTCAAGAAGATCTTAAGTCAAGGGGAAGCTTTAAAGATTGTTTCATTCATGAAGATTGTTTTGTAATATCAAATAGGGGAAGATTGTTGGGTTTATTGATGTGATGATTACAAAACTACATATGCTTAAATGAAGATGAATGAAACAACAAGGGATTAATATGACACTTTGGTATTCTACATATGGAAGAATTAAAAGCTGGAAGATTTCCATGAAGATAAGCATTGAAAAGTCAAAGAATATCAAAGATAAAGGAAGTTTTTAATTAGTTTTAATTAGCTTCCTAATACAATTAATTAGCTTCCTTTGTAAGCCTTAATATCCCTCTATATAAAGGGTATTAAAGGCGTCTGTTTTAGATATCCATCATAGTTAGAAACGTAGACTTCTCAATGAGAGTCTAGCAAAAGCGTGTGTGTGTACACGTTTAGTAGTTAGTTAGTTAGCTAATAGATAGTATATTAGCCTCAAGGATCGTAGATCCTTGTTACAGTAGGTAACCATGTTATTCTGATCAAATAATAATGGAGGCTTGAATGTTTAGTAGTAAAACCTTGTTTGATAACTTATTGTTCATTATTATTCCGCTGCGTATATAAGTTATCTGTAAAACTAATCCTAGATGGGCTAAACGATCTTTTACAATTGGTATCAGAGCAGGTTGCTCTTGATATCTAGGATCACAAGGTTTTTAGTTTCGTATTTATTTTTTGTTTTTAAGTGAACAAGCAGATTCGGTGGTATTAGGGTTTTTCCCAAACCTTAATTTACATAAAAGAAAAAAAATATGATGTTGTTGCTGCTTGAAGAAAAGAATAAAGATTAGGGTTCTCATAAACCCTAATTTCATAGTAACGCGAGCAGGTTGTGACTTGGGATCATGGTCATGATTTTATCGGGAGAATCAAAGAAACAGCAGATTAGGGACTTCAAACCTAATATGTAATAGTATATATTAAAGCAACAAAATAGCAGCAGACTATATGGTGTTCATTTATTGTTCGTGATCGTGATTGCTTTACTGATCTCAATAAATAAACCAAAACCCTAAAAATGTTTTATTTAATACATTGGTTGTTGGTCTATTTGTGGCTATTAATACCGCTTTGGGACTCAATAAAAGAAACAGCAGGTCATGATCTATGATGAGGGTTTCCTGGTCAATGGTTTATACTAGCAGCAGGTACGGCAAGTGATCATGGTTTCAATTAGAAAAGGTGCAGCAGGTGGTCAATCTGTTTTGTGAAGATTTGACAGCAGGTATTGATGTCGTGATGATTATATTAGTTGTTAGCCTCAATTTATTGAGTCGAACAAGGAAGCTCGGTCACTCTACGATGGAGCTTCGGTCTTTAATTAGTTAACGTTGTAATAAGATAATATCGGGAATCGGGCTCGATAG
>BQNB010003147.1:0-16553 GCA_026074375.1 Tanacetum coccineum | reverse complement strand
AAATAATGACCCATTTTCTATTTAAAGAGTTGTTGTCATTGTTTGAGTGGTCGAATTTTCTTTGAAAAATCTTTTTGCGTTTACTGAGAAAACACTGATTCATTTTGAAAACAACTTTTTACCAATAAATATAGGAAGCACGGGTTGTGATGCAAAGTAATAACAAGCATTTGCATGGTCATAAAGTAGACCATGCCCGAGAATAAATTCCCGTTGAGAGGTCAAGTCTCCTTTTTGACGGAATACTTGCCTTTAAGATGATGACCGGGTTGCTATCTAAAATAATAACAAGCCATTTTGGCATGTTTTGAAAACTTTTCTAACTTCTGCTCGAACTTCATTTACAGCCTCGTATCATTATTGAATAACATTTCTAAGGCCATAAATGTTATTGATTTTCAGAAGACATGCCAGAGATACATATTTTTATATTTTTCTAATTTTTTCTTTTGTTTTTGTAAAAGTTTATAAAAGGAAAATCTTTTTGGATTTTTTATGTTTTCATATGTACATATATACAGGATATAAGTTACCACCATCACTCGTCCGTTTCCTCTGCCAGACGTTTCAACATTTCTGGAGACATGCTTCGCATACCAAGCTTATCGATCAAGAAGTTAAATCTCTCTCGAGGCAATGGTTTAGTAAAGATGCCAGCCACTTGGTATTCAGTCCGGATAAAGTATAGCTCCACGATTCCATTCTCTACTTGCTCCTTTATGAAATGGTAGCGAATATCGATGTGCTTAGCTCTTGAATGTTGAACATTGTTGTAGCATAAAGTAATCGCACTCTTATTGTCGCAGTTTAGAGGAATCTAATTGAATTTAAAACCATAGTCTGTTAGTTATGAACGCATCCATAGGATTTGTGAGCAACATCCAGACAAGGCAATATATTCCGCCTCTGTACTCGATATGGCAATGCTCTTTTGCTTCTTGGACAACCAGCTAACAAGTTTATCACCTAAGAACTAAGCGCTTCCCGATGTACTACGTCTAGTGTCCTGGCACCCCGAATGATCGGCATCTGCATAAGCTGTGAGAGACATATCGGTATCCTTCAAGTACCATAGACCCATGTTAATGGTTCCATTAAGGTATCGAAAGATCCGTTTCACTGCTTGTAAGTGCTTTTCGATAGGCTTAGCCTGATATCGGGCACATAAGCAGACATCATAGTTAAGGTCAGGTCTACTGGCTGTAAGATACATTACGAATCCAATCATGCCATGGTAAAGTGTAGCATCAACTGGTTTCCCTTGTAGATCTTCATCCAATTTCTTATTTTCAATCATGGGTGTGTCAACAGAATTAGTAGTATTTAAACCATATTTTTTAACGATTTCAGAAGCATATTTAGATTGGTTTATGAAGATGCCTCTGGGACTTTGAGAAATTTATAATCCTAAAAAGAATGACATTTGCCCCATCATCAACATTCTGAACTTAGTGGTCATCTGATTAGCAAACTCATCACACATGGCAGTATTAGTTGATGCAAATATTATATCGTCAACATAAATTTGTACCAGTAATATGTCGTTTCCAACATGACGTGTGAAGAGTGTAGGATCAACTGCACCTTTGGAGAATTGTTAAGAGATAAGAAAGCTTGACAGCATATTGTACCATGCACGTGGTGCTTGTTTGAAACCGTAAAGAGACTTTTTAAGCTTGTACACATGCGATGGGTTGTCCTGGTCAACAAATCCTTCTGGTTGTGAAACGTAGACCTCTTCTTTAAGCTCGCCATTTAAGAAAGCCGTTTTGACGTCCATTTGGTAGATCGTCATATTCTTATGAGCGGCATTAGCAACAAAGATACGGATGGCCTCTATTCTAGCAACCGGTGCAAATGATTCCTCGAAATCGATACCTTCTTCTTGTCTGAATCCTTGAGCAACCAGTCGAGCCTTATTCTTTAGTACCCTGCCAGATTCATTTGTTTTGACCTTATAAATCCATTTGAGTTTGATCAAGAACACGTTGTCTGGACACGACACCAATTCCTAAACTTCAAGTCTTTCAAATTCATGAATTTCTTCTTGCATTGCATCGATCCATGACGGTTCGGTCATTGCTTGTTTGAAGTTCTTTGGTTCTACTAAAGTTAGGAAGGCATCAAAATAACACCACATGGCGTCAGTGTGTAGTTGTTTTCTGGTGGAGACAGAATGAGAAGGATCACCGATCACGTTTGTTATTGGATGATCCTTAGTCCATCTACCAATGTGTTCCAATGGAGTGTGGATTAGTCTCACATTAGATGATGATCCATGAGAAGTCGAGTCTTCATTAGGAGATTCATTAAGAGGATCATCATGAAATGTTGGTGTTTTTGGTGATTCTTCAAAACCTTGAGAAATGATTAGAGAATGTTCTTGTTCTTGTGATGAGGGAATACTTGTTGATGGAGCATCCTGATCAATGGAAGTTGACACAGGAGATTCAGCTAATACTTCAGCTCTTGGAGCAGCAGCTTCTTGAACTGGAGATACAGCAATTGGTGGAGGATTAAAGTATTCATCGAACATTGGTTGAAACAAACGATCCCAGTCATCTCTTATTGGTGGAATACAAGGTTGTTGAGAAACAGGGTTTGATACGAGTCCTGTACTGGATGTAGCAGGAGTCATATATTGAAGCCCGGGTCCTGAACTGAATTGTTCAGAAGCCATAGCTGTTAGCTCATCGAACGTCACATGAATTGTTTCAGTAATTATCCGGGTCCTTCTGTTGTAGATTCTGAACGCTTTCTTTGCAGGCGCGTAACCAACGAAAATCCCAATGTCTGCTTTTGCATCAAATTTACCTAGATCGTCATGGTCATTGGTAGGATAACACAGTGAACCAAAGACATGAAAGAATGATAAGTCTGGTTTCTTGTCTTGCATAAGCTCGTATGGAGTTTTGTTGTATCGGTGGCGTATCAAAGAACGGTTTTGGGTGTAACAAGCTGTATTGATAGCTTCAGCCCAGAGAAATAATGGAGCTTTAGAAAATATCAGCATAGTTCGAGCAGCTTCTACAAGAGTCTGATTTCGCCTTTCGACAACACCGTTCTGCTGAGGAGTGCGAGCTACAGAAGTTTGATGCGTGATGCCAACATTTTCATACCATTCACGAAGTGTCTGATTGACAAATTCGGTTCCATTATCTGTTCGAACATTCCGGACAGTGGCTTTCAAACGAACTTGTATGTTTTTGATACATTTGATGATGGCTGCCAGTGCTTCATCTTTTGTCTTTAAAAATCTGACCCAGGTAAATCTTGAGTAATCGTCGACTATCACTAAGATATACCTTTTCCCGTTACTACTAGCCACACGCATCAGGCCACACAAATCCATATGCAAAAGATATAGTTTATCTTGGTTAGTGTCTTCAGCTTTGGGTTGATGAGAGGATTTCTTGCTTTTACCTAATGCACATGCTGAACACAAATGATCTTTCTGAAGTTGAGATATGATAATCGACGGTGCCATAACCAGCTTGTTTGTTTAAAGTACCAAAGTTGAGATATGATAATCGACGGTGCCATAACCAGCTCTTAGTCTTTGACGCTTTGGATAGAAAACAGATCGGAGATGATCGAAGCATGTCATCAAGAGAAATTATGTACAAATTTGTGTCACGGGACCCCGAAAGTAGATCAACACCTTCTAAATTGCGAATGAAGCAAGTGGTTTTTACCCGATGAACTTCAAGATCCCGACATTCACAAAAATTGTCCAACCGAAAACAAATTATGTCCAAGCCCCTCCATGTAGTATACCCTTGAGATAACAACATTTCCCAGCTGATAGTCACCATACCCCATAATCCTTGCAATCTGGTCGTTCCCGAATCTAACAGTACCCATAAATTTACTGACAAAGTTCATGAGCTGAAAACGATTCCCTGTCATGTGTTTTGAACATTTGGAGTCCAGATACCAGAGTACAATCTGGACAACCTGTCATGACAAGAGAAAAAGACGATGGAATATCTATTGCATTGGATCCCCAAGTTTGATTGGGTTCCGAGTGGTTAGCATTTTTAGATTCTACAATCTTAGCTTTTTTACTCGAACCTATGGTTTTAACCTTTTTGGGTTTCCTGCAATAGACTTTAATCTCTAGTTTTTGTATTTCATCTGAGTGGGAAGTGGTTTGCTTAGAAGGCACTACATTAGTTATGGTGAACCTAGTTAAAGAGCACGAATTACCAAGTAGAGTAAAAGTTCTTCCTGTTGGTTTCCACTTATATCCTACTTCAGTGAATACATAAACCCATATATATCAACCATCAATTTCACCAATATACTATCTATCTATGAACCACCTTTTTCAGGGAAATTTTTTTCACTTTATTACATTACTTGCATTACCAATATTGTATGCAATGTAACTTGCATAACTAAAGTTAACGAGCTCACGCAACCTACCTATGGCAATCCTATCTTCATATATGTCAAGCAAACATCATAACATGTCAATATCTTAATATCATTATTACAAAGTACATTACTCATATAATGTACCATTCGCAACGTTATATCAAAACAGGCTTTAAACCGTTATCGTATATCTTTAAACCCTAATTCCATGAAAAGTTAACATCTAAAGAAAATGTACAAGCTTTTAAAGCATATGTACAAGTAATATAATATCTCATTTGAAATATTAATTCCCTCCAAAGAAAGGTACAAGTTCTTAAAGCATAATGTACAAGTCATTAATGCACGATATCCAAAATAGCCGCTTTACCTCCATTTTCCTAAGAAATCTTGTACAATCCATCAAGTACAAGTTAAGAAGTCATATACTTCTTTTACCAATCTATTTTCATCCTATTTCTAAGATTTCATGGAAATCAAAACCTATGAAACCCTATACGAGCTAAATCAGTTAATCCTGACCCGTTTCTTGGTTCTTATTAGTTTTTAACCTCAACCATTACTCAAATAAGTTGTAATAACATAAATTACAACATTACAAATCACATTCCATCATCATTTCACCATTTTAACATCATTATACACGAATTAAATCCTAGAAACAATAAACGAACCCTAAAACCAACCCGCGACCCATTTACTTATTTTTACCCATTTCAAACCCGAACCACAAATCAAATTGTGTTAGTAACTCTTAGTACAAACCTTATAATCCATAATCAATCATTAACAATCAAGTACACTCGAAAATAAGCTAGAAAAACCCTAGTTCGTGCCCTATGGAACCCGTATACATTTTTCTTTCTTTTTGGCCCACTTTCAAACTTAACTTTGCATCCAAGCACCTTGATGATGCACCTAGTTCATCCACAAGCTGCTTACAAGCACCTTAACTCATCCTTTGCTCCCTAAGTTGGCCACCTCATCCTTGTGGCTTCATTACAACCCGCGGCTAGAACAAACCCTACATCACCTCTTTTTAAACTTAGCCAACACACTTATAGACCATATTTGTCACTCCATAGCTTCTCCACATCACCCCCATCTGTCCTAACCTTAATCCCCAAGTTCCCTTGGCCTCCAGGGTCGAACGAGTATTAAAAGGGGACACCACCCTTCATTTCAACTCATCCCCCACATCTTCTCGCTATAACCCACAATAGCAGCAAATCTCTGCTCAAGAAGTTCCTAAAAGGTCCCAAGAACAATAATTAAGAGAAATACTGAAGCCTTGAAGCATCGAAGCTCTAATTCTAGGCGTACGACCCATTTCAACCCCATTCGACCCGTTTTCAAAGCTTTAAGCTCAAACCCAGGTTCTATAATCTTCAAACCTGCTCCTATGCTCTTATAATGTTACAATTATCATGTTCATACTCTTGTTAAAGTTTTTGAACTCAAATTCTAGGCGTTTTTCCATTTTGATCCAAAATCGAACCCATAAACCCTAATTTTATGTTTTTCTTTAATCTAAATATTATAATGGTTAAATGTTGTTATAATATATCTTAACAAATGTTAATATAACAACTTTATTGATTCTTGAAGGAATTTTAATTAAAAACCTACGCGTTTTCATTTTAAAACCCTAATTTGACCCGTTTTGATTTCTAGTTTAACGAATCGTTATGTTAAACTTTCATTATGTTAAACCTTCATATTTTAGCTTATTCTAATAAGCTATAACCTGCAAATATCTTTTGGAATGTTAAAATAAGCTTGCATGGCCATTTGGACTTGTTTTGTAAATATTATCCATGCAAGGGTTTATATCTGTTACTTTATGAAACTTAATATCTAAAGGGACTAAAAATGTAATTTTTATTAAACGTGATAACTATTTGGGGGTCTTATTATAGTCATTCCAAAATACAAGGTTACTTTGTACATCTTTTAAACATAGGAAGGACACAAACTTGTAAAAGTGAAAACTCCAAGGGTGTATTTTGCCATTTTTCATTCTTAAGAGTCTAAAATGTAACATTTTGAAAAAGTATAAAAGATGTGTTCAAAACTTTTTATGACATCTTTATATTAACGCTTATTGTGTTATCATTTCAGTGTATTGTGCAAAACTCTTTAAAAACTGTTTGTGTGTATAATATTATAAACATATTCATCAATCGAATGTGCTTCGTAAAAAGAAGTTACTGTCTTGAATCTATATCGTTCACTATACTAGGGTGCTTCTAGTAAGGGTTTCACGCTTGGTTTTATCTATTCTTGAATGATGGTGTTGGGTTTACGATTTAATTGTGTCCTAGCTCTCTTAGATTAATATATAACATCTGAACTTATGATGGCCGAACGTGATACAATACTCCATTATAATTCAGAACAAAGATTTACATTATACTTTATAAAGATTTGGAAACATAACAATCAAACTAAAGACTTGTCATATTACCCCAGGGTTGACGTGTGACGAAGCCCGTTTACTTTCTTTACAATATACCTTTGCGATCAATCAAATTTCCCCTGCACTGTTAAGTGAGTTCATAGCCTCATTTTAAATCTCTTTTATGTTTATAAACCCAGTAAGGGGGATACATGCTATAATTATTAATACAAGTATTTTCCAGATTATATGCTATTTCCTAATATACCATTACATTAATTTCTAAAATCACTTTATGCCCAAAAGTCCCTCATATCTTGGCCGTTAATCACTTACGCTGCGAACGCGCAATTAGTATGGATAGATCTAATTGGGATTGACGAAATCCTATTTAATGTTGCCGGATAGAGTAACCAAAACACACTTTATTTGATTTCTCATAGGTATATGGCAAGTACCTAAACCGGGTGCCATTATCTTATTATATATATTATATATATAAATAAATAGTTATATATATATATATATACATACCCCATAATCCTTGCAATCTGGTCGTTCCCGAATCTAACAGTACCCAGAAATTTACTGACAAAGTTCATGAGCTGAGAGCGATTCCCTGTCATGTGTTTTGAACATCCGGAGTCCAGATACCAGAGTACAATCTGGACAACCTGTCATGACAAGAGAAGAAGACGATGGAATATCTATTGCATTGGATCCCCAAGTTTGATTGGGTTCCGAGTGGTTAGCTTTTTTAGATTCTACAATCTTAGCTTTGTTACTCGAACCTATGTTTTTAACATTTTTGGGTTTCCTGCTATAGACTTTAATCTCTGGTTTTTGTATTTCATCTGAGTGGGAAGTGGTTTGCTTAGAAGGCACTACATTAGTTGTGGTGAACCTAGTTAAAGGGCACGAATTACCAACTAGAGTGAAAGTTCTGCCTGTTGGTTTCCACTTATATCCTACTTCAGTGAATACATGACCCGTAGGCTTCCAAATATTTTGCTTTTTATGTTTCTTAGCAGATTTAGTACGATTATTGCCTTTTTTCACAAAATCAAGAAGACATTTATCATGAACAGCATCGAACATAGATTTATTACAAGAAGCACATAGAATTTCAGAATTCGCATTTGATAGAGAATGCTTAACATCAACATCACAAACAGGTTTAGCAACACGATTCAATTTATTAACTTTCCTAGGTTGGGCTTCTACGTTATTCTTCTTGTTCCTACTTGGTTTTTGCAAGATCCTATCATTCTTTTTATTGCCTGGAGGCTTTGATCCGCAATTACTAGTAGAACACTTCACTCCTGTAGAAGACAACACAGGTGTGTTAGAATCTGATGTTTTAGAAGACTCTACCTGTTGAGTCTTGCTCGAGGATGTGATGGGTTCAGCAAACCTAACTTTCTTGACATTGTTCATTGGTGTGACAGCAATCTTCTTAGAACTAGGTGTTATCGCATTAGGGCACGTATCTTGAACATATACAAGCAACTCCTGAATTCTTGTGGCATACTTACAGGCAAAGTCTAACTCACTATCTAATGGTTGTTTTGCCTTAGCTAGTTCGACTATTTCCCGAAGAATATTAGCATTTTCTTGAGTGTGCTTAATATAGTCTATGTGAGTTTCCCTATTTTGCAATAACCTAGGAGGCAACGGTACTAAATCAAGCTTGAACATGCTTGGAGCAATAGTGGTGGCAGATGGTATTTGTGAAGCATTTTCAACAATTTCTTTCCCTTTTAATTTTCGTAAATCATTTTTTAATGATGTTATCACAAAAACCTTGTCTTGAATTTGAGCTTTTAAATCCTCATTTCCCGCGGATTTTAAGTTCAGTTTGTTAATTAAAGAGTCACATTGTTCTTTATGACGAACACATGTCTGTTTGATTGAATCAAACTAATCTTTAAGAACCTGTTTCACATTATTAATTTCATACCAAATTTTGCTCCGTTTTCTGAAAGTAATGTTTGCCACACATTATCCATTTCCTCATTTAAGGGCTCAAGATCACATTTCTCAAGATGAACATTCTTTTCCTTAGTATTCTTTTTCTAAGATTTTGGTATGCCTTTAAACTTATAAATGGTCGAGTCTTGTCTTGCAGCCGAGCTTTCAAATCATTGATTACAAAATATTCTGGAATTTCAACAGCATTTTTGACTAACATACGATTTATCGTTTTGAAAAACTTCTTGTTTTAATTGCATTGACCGTTCGAGAGAAATACAATGTTTTTCAAGTTGTGAATGATTTTTCAAAAGATCACTATATGCTTGTTTTGATTTGGAAAGCTCGGCATCAAGATTCAAACACGTTTCACACAAATCACACTTTTGCAAATTCATATTCACATAATCGTTATTCAAAGACATAGAATTCATCACAGTTAACATTACATCTTGAGACATGATTTTTTGCAAGAGTCAGTCATTTTCCAAAAAGAATTTCCTTTCTTAGCAATTTCAAAAAATTTTTATCAATTGAAAACTTTTGAACAGACGCTTCCATTTTATTTTCAAAAATGGTTTGTATTTCCGTTATTTCATTAGATGCTCTTTATCAAACATATTGAAGATGACTATAAAAGATTTAGAAGATGAATAATTTCTTTGTTAAAAAACAGCCTTTTGTATGATCAGTACCCCCATTCACCTCCTTGGAAGGGAGTTGTGGGGTGTGTTGCTTTCAAGAGCACATAGGTGTTGTTCTCATCTTACCACTGAGTCAAACTGGGTGAGGTGAGAATTTAAGCTTTTTAAGGCTTCATTCAACAAACTCACCTTGGGAAGTTCACCTAGGAACATCCACTGATGACAGTGGAGTGTAAGAAGGTTTCAATGGTTGGATAGGAGTATAAAAAAACCAAAACGCTTGTTCAGCAGAAAATTCTTGTTGTGTAGAAAAACCGTTTTTCCAAATCAACATTAGTCCATTTAAAGTTACCATAATCGTGATAGGTTGTATGAGAAATATTCCTTGCAAAAACTTCAGGTCCTTATGCCTTTTCAAACATTTTGATCAACCTCTCTTCCAAAATCAATGTTTCTATCATCATCAATCACAAGCATAGCAAAATGAGTATTATATATAATAACAGCACCATCATACAAGGTATGGTTTTTAATCCGCTGAGCTTTCTTAAGGTAAAATGGATTTTGATAACCTAGAGCTTGTTTGTGTGTATTATCATAGAATGCTTGTGGCTTAGTTAACATATGCACTGTCTAAGCAGCTTGACCCACTTTACAAATGATATTATCAAGTTTCTTAATCTTATTTTCCAAATCAATTTTGTTTTCCATATATTTATTCTCTTTTTCTTTGGATTCATTTTTGAAAACTGCAAGAGTTTGCAAAACAGACTCTTTTTCTTTGATTTGTTTAGAAAGATTTTGCTCAAGTGAGTCAATTTGTTCTTTGAGGTGCAAGTTTTCTCTTTAATTAATAATCATCCATTTGAGAATCAATCATTTGTTTCACCGACTACTTAAATTAATATTAAACTTGTTCATCAAGTCTGACCCTTATCCTTATATCTCTCAAGCTCAGCGGTTATTGATTCATTATTTTGTTCCTTATTAGCCTTGTCAATTATCACATGGATAATCATTGTTCGGTACATTATTCAATCATAGATAAAATCATTGAATCTTGTTGTGCCTGCAAATTAGTATCTTGAACAGTTGCCTGTTGTGTTTCTTGCAAATATTGAGAATATGGAATGATATTGCTATCACTAGATATCTCGTTATCTGTAAAATCCATAACTGGTGATTGTTCAAAATCCTGCAATGCAAGCACACTTTGGTTATCCATATCATTGAGATAGGTTTCAGAATTTGGTACCTCTGAGATAACATCAGAACCATAGTTGGAAATGTTGGCCATAAGAACAGCTTGTGCAATTGATAGGAGGGAGAGTCATCGATGGGAAAAAAACACAGTCAAAATCATAAGTATCGAGATCCTCAGTCTGGAAAGCAGCATTGTGAGGAATGACTGTCTGAGCTTGACTTGCTGGAATTCCTGGATCTGCAAGAAATGCGAGTTGCTCCTCATCCAATATTTGTCCAGCTTCCTGAGCTTCTGCTAACATTGCTTTCTCCTTATACCATGCAGCATTCCTTGGTCGCTTAGGCTGAGTGCATTGCCTAGCCATATGTCCTTCACCTTGGCAGTTGTAGCATTTAACAACTCGTGTCTGCCCAGTTGTAGTATTTCCCCTTGAACTTTTAGCGTTGTTCTTATAAGTAGTACCAGAATAATTTTGCCCTTGTCTCCCCTGAACTTGTTGTAACCCTGCCATCTTGAATAGTGGCTTGGTTTCTTAGATTAGAGGAAGTTCAGAGCTGATTATTGGTAGTTGGAAACCTTAAGAAGCTACAGCATAGAAATCCATTTCTTAATTGAGACAAGCAATTGAATCAAACATCTCTATGAGAAAACACAGTAACAGCAAAACCAAGAGTCTACAAACTGTGTCTCAGTCTAAACTGTGTAGGGGCTGGAGGTGTGATTGATAAGCAACTTAAAATTATTGTGGAACAGTTGAGTGGTTGAATTGATTCATTTTAGATTGAAACGTATGTAATGGTTGAATGGATGAATGATTTAATTGGAGTTAGATGATGATAATGAGATGAGTATTGTTGATTGGGTTGAATTGATCCATATTGTGATTGTAAAAACTGTTGTTGAAGTTGAGGATTGTTGTAAGATGATTGATAAGGGTTGAAGTGAGGTGGTGTCATCTGCGGATTTGCAACGAATGCAAGTGGATCTTGACTATGTTCTCGCAAAATACGGACTTCATTTGCATAGATCGTCGTGTTGTTTCAAGTATCATGAAGTTGATCAAGTTGAGGTATGCAAATCTTTAATAATCTTGACATCAGTCACAAACTTACTCCATTCCGGTGGAAGACTGCTTAAGAACTTGGTATTAACTTGAAATTGCTCCATTTTCATCTTGTAGATAATCATATCATTAATCAGCTGAGTAAATCTCAAGTAATACGTATGAAGTGATTCCCCCTTAATGTGAGTAAACTTATCGAATGCATCATACAGCTTACATTCTCTTTCATGCTTTGTTTAAAGATTACCTTGCATCATTAATTGAACTCTCTCCCAGTAAATCTTTAGCAACTCCGCTAATGATGATTCACAATGAATAGAATATTATAGCAGGAAGACCTTAGAAGAACTGAATATTTGTGGCTTTCATATCACAAATTCAGCTTGAATTTTTTTTCAGCATAGATAATTCAGCATATTTCTTTTGTTCTGAAACACATCCGTCCTCTCACTGTAGCCAATTGAGAGGACCATGTTAACTGATTCAAGTTCATTCTTCCATGTTCTCTATTTTGCCTGTATAAATTCCATTCGACTTTATTCAAGAAACCATACCAGGTCCTTTGTCCAACATATGATGATTGTTCACACCAGAGATAGTCATGTACTCATCAAGAGTATTCTTTTTTCCAATTGTAAATCATTGGATCTATTTTTAATGTGATAAGATAAAAGATTGAACAGTGATTGGAGTTTTGTGTTAAGTGAGTTTGATTAATGAAGATTTGAGTCTTATGAATACACATGATTTTACAATTCTTGATAAAATCGAGAAATTGAATATTCACGGGATTTTACAAATCAAAGAACAACCGTATAATTCACTTAACAAACGTGTATAGTTCTCCTTAGTCAAGCGTATAAATCACCCAAGCAAAACGTATAAATCACCTTCACAAAGGAGTGTATAAATCGCCTTTGTAAAGGATCATGTATAAATCGCCCTTGATAATTGAGTGTGTATAAATCGCCTGACTAAAAACCACAATGTATAAAATCGCCTTTGTTATGACACACGTATAAATCCCTTGTTATTACACACTATAAATCGCCTTTGTTATTACATCTAAGTATAAATCTCCTTTGTTTAACAACACACGTTAAATCGCCTGAAGACCACTACTAAAGATCTAACTGACTTATAAAAGTATATAGATCGCCATACCAAATAAGGTATTAGATCTGCCATACTTAAACAAACTTCGAAACTCAAAAATCAAAACATCTTAAAAGACACACTTTATTGACGTTTTACCCTATTTTTCCTTGTACACCTTAACTATCTAAGATTATTAGAACCTAAAAAACACAATCTTTAACGATATTGACACGAAAAATTGAACTCAAGAATTCCTGGTACAAAACCCTCTATTTAAACCAATAAAGACTTCTGCAAATGAGATATTTTTTATGGTTTTTGAAAGATTTTCTTGTACTTCTAGTTTAAACTAAGATAAATAAGCAAGAAAGTTATGATATTTATGGTTTTAAAACCCTCAAAAAGTGAAAGATTTCGAACCAAACTATACGACTAAACGAGTATCAAACGCACACAAAACCTACACAAACACCCCATGGCTCTTAATACCAATTGTAGAATAATCTTACACAAGTATGGAATGAATCACTTGGAATTTTAGAGAGAGAAAGAGGTGGTTGGATGAACACTTAGAGAGAGAAAGGAAACATGTAATATTAGCTTAAGAAATGTAACAAATGAACAACCAACACCCTCTCCAAGCAATGGAGAGGGTTTATATATGCCTAGCTAACCGGACATGGCTAATGGTGGTATGGGCTTACATGTAACATTGGCCCGGTTAGGCTTTACTAACTTAATCGTACCGACAAAAATACCGTTTTTATACGAGCTATGACTAATTATATTGGTAGTGACCGACGCTTTTTTGTATTTTTAACACTATCTTCTCTTGATGCCGTGAATTTCTGTAGGGTCTTTACCTCTTTTGTTGTGAAAATTCTTCCAAGAACTTCTGACTTAGTTCCTCAAAACTGTCCACACTCTTTGGGTCCATGTTGTCAAACCAGTTTTGTGCCGCCCCACCTAGGGTTTGACGAAACATTTTGCACCAAATGGGCATCGGCCATTCCTCTTGTTCGGCCGCCGCCGAGAAGATACCTAAATGATCTTCCGGATCCTTGTTTCCCTCATATATCGTGATGTTCTGATGGAGTTTGGTCATCCTATGATATTTGAAATGAGTGATTCTCTGGGTAAAAGGAGTGGGTTTAGGCCTTTTGTAAGGTGAACTCAGGTCTTCGTATATGTCCTCCAAACCTTCCTCACGTTCAGAGTCTGAGCTTGTTTCTTGATGTCCGGACCTTTTCCCTTTGGGTTTGGACCTTTCCCTTCTTGCCTTTTCCTTGGTTATGCTTCGGTCTTTTAGCCTCCTTGACCTTCATAAGTATGTCGGCTCTTTGTTCTTAGAGGGAGTCCTTCGACTTTTACTGGCAGAGCGAGTTTGTTTGTGAGTGTCGAATGTGCCGGAAGATTCGAGAGAGAATCAGTCGGAAAAACCTCTTACTAATGACCTGGCCGGAGCTTCCTTGTCAGAGTCGACGTAGGCGAGATTTCTTGGTGTAGATTTCATCTTGGCTTGCTGGTCATGTTCTTTGATCATGGTTCTTAGTACATCAATGTTTTCTTTGATAAAGGCCGGAGAAGGGGAAGGGGTTTTGTGCGTTTGCAAGACGGGTTCGGTGGGTCCCCCATGGGTTTTCGTTCCCATGTCCCTTGATTACCAAAACCGCACCCCAAAAATCCCCTCCACATAGGTTGCGAAAGAGTGAACCATGCCTTCTTCGTTTCATCTTTGGTAGATTGGTATGCCAGTCTCACTATGGCCCAAATGTTTGAAGGGTAATTTACGTTGGCTGCTTGGGCTTTGGTAAAATGACCTCAGCGTAATGAATATCAGGATCAGCTGGTTCCTTTGGACTTAAGTACCTTCGTCTCCTAGCTGAAAATAAGAAAGAACACCGTTAGCTCGCCCCGGGGTGTGAATCCGGGACCAACTCCGGCGTGAGAGTAAGTATAGTGGCATGAGATAAATTCGGAGAATATTCAAAGTATGGTCCGGAGTAGGTGTTATGTCTATCGTCTTGGGGAAATGAGCTCTCCCTTTATACTATTTGGGATTCGCTACAAGACATAACCGTGGGGCTCTCTCATGAGTATGAACGTCTGCTACGTGTCAATTCCAAGTATAGTTTCCTTCCAAAGGACTGTACTTTTGTCGGATTGTCCTTAGATACTGCTGCATAAGGACGGAGCTAATAACTCTGAACCTGATATGTCCTTCGACATACCAGCTTCTTCGGAGTTCTGGTGGTGACTCCGAACCTGACATGTCCTTCGACAAGTCAGCTTCTCCAGAGCGTTCATTTGGTTTTAGCCCATGTTGTTTTGGCAGGGAGTAATCAAGAGCTTGATATTACTTCTTCTGACAGTCCGGGGAACTATACCTCATAAATACTCCTATTGTCTTAAATTTTTACAGTGAGTTTGATATGCTGGCGCAAAATGTGGATTTGGTCCTAATTATGTTGGGTTTGAGGCAACTTCTATTGAGATTTCTCAAAATAAGAAAAATGTGAAAATTATTGACAACCCTTTGGTGTGTTTTAATAACTCTCAAAAGTTAGTTGGCAAACATAATCTTGTTATTACAAGGCCTGATATAGCTTATAACGTTCATAATCTAAGTCAGTATGCATGGTCCTCTTCAATATCGAATCTTAATTAGGCTTTTAGAGTGTTGACTCAACCATGTTGAGGTATCTTAAGGAGCCCAGTAAAGGGTGTTTATATAAAATGAAAATTTTTGATTTAACTACTTAAGTTAACTCTGATTAAGCAAAATGTGCACTACCAGGAGATCGTGTAACAGCATGGTTGTTAAGATCCAAATCCAGATCTTAAGGATCTTAACAATTAACCGATACTGCAAAAGCAAAAACGATAAGACCTACATAGGGTCTTTGTATGCTTAAGATCTTATAGGATCCCGATCTGAAACATATGATCTTAAATCTATTCCGATCCATCTTACTCTCCGAAACCAGAAACTAAATACATTAGTACGCTGTTTTGCGCTACAAATTTAAGGTTGTGGTTTTCGTAGAATTTAAAAAACAACATGTTAATCTTCTTAAACATTTCATAATCATAGTTTAGGGTAACATTTCTATGAAACATTCATATAAATTTGTGTTTATAATATATAATAATTTGTAGATTTGTATAATATTACAAAGACTATTAAGACAATGAAATTATAGTAGGCTCTTACGATCCCGATTCGACTTTACGATCTCGATCTTAGAAAGACGAAAACGATCCTAGGTAGGATCCCGATCTTGAAAACCTTGGTAACGGGTTATACAGTCTTCTTAGACACTTGTTTGTTGTCTGGAATAAGTAAGAAACAATATGTGTTAGCCAAGTCTTCAGGTAAGGCTGAATACATAGCTATGTCTAGTGTTGCATGTGAAATTATTTGGGTTTAAAACTCTTGACGGATCTCAAGGTAAACTACTAAATAACAACTAGTATGTTCTATGGTAGTAGTGAAGCAATGCAGATTGCTGCAAATCATGTTTTCTATAAAGCTAAACATTTTGAAATTGATTTAAATTTCTTAAGAGAAAAGATTGTTGATAAAATTTCCAAAACTTGTAAAGTTCCTTCAAAGGAAAATGTTGTTGGTGTTCTTACTAAAGGATTGTATTCTGGTGAACACAAGAAATTGTGTGATACGTTACATCTGCTTAACATGTGTATTAAAAATAATGATAATCTAGGCCGATTACAAGATCAGGGACTTGGTTGTTATTTATGAAACTTTGGTTTGTATAGTTTGGCCAAGTAATG